>CAUYSK010118410.1:0-34534 GCA_963575035.1 Avahi laniger
GAGAAGGCAAGTGGCCCACACTGGCAGCGCCCAGTCCCAGAGGCAGAGGAAGTACAAGGGACTTGGTCCTTCATGATTCACGTTGGCTTGTCACATGCTCAGATGATCAAATGTCTCTTGTCCAGGATCCACCCATGTGGACTCCAACATCATTCAGAACATAGAACCATGCATTATGCCAAAATTTCCATACCCTAGAGATTTCTAAAGATGTTACCACATGCCTTTGGAGAAAAAAGCAACAGCAACGTATTCAAAAATTTTTACAGAGCCTGGAGGTACAATAGACAGTGACAGATGGATCTGGATTTACATAAAATGACACAGACACGGATTTTCTGAATCTTTGTTGGTAAAATCAACAGCTAACTGCCAACCATTGCCAAGCAGTGGAGGCTTCCGGCAGGGGCAGCACAAAGCTCTGATGCAGAGTTTCCAAAGGTCAGGAGTTAAACCCTCATTAGATTTGGCTGATTCCCTCCCTGCCAGCACTGCCTCTATCCCTGTAGGTTGCTTTGGAGGATGATCAGCTAGAGTTTCTCTGAGAAACAGCCCTCAGCTTAACTCTTAGATGGACTGAGCACGCTTCTAGCCACAGGGCTCCAGGTTGCTACCTGTTCCTCCAAGTTGGTTTGAATGCGCTGGATGCTGATGAGTTGGCTTATTTATACTCAGAACAGGGCCCCACATTTTAAGAAGGGTATTGACAGACTGAAGCACGTTCACAGTTGGGCATCCTGGCTGGTGGGGGGCCTGGACCATGTCCTGCTGATTGTCTTCAGCTGTCTGCAGGGTCGACATATAAAAGATGTAATAAACTTCCTCTGTGTGTCTTCGGAAGGCAGAGTAGCAACCCAGGTATGTAAGTCAAAGGGAAGCAGGTTTGGGCTCAGTTCTGAGCAAGACTTTCACGGTTGGTGTCTCTGAATCTGATTGCATGGAAAGTAATCGGTTCTTCGTTATCGCAAAGGTTCAAAGACTGGATGGCTACCTATCAAGATTGCTGTAGATGGGTTTCACTTTGGATGAAAAATTGGATTAGAAGATCTCTAAATTCCTTTCCAGGTTTCAAATTGTATGTGTCTGTGTTCTCAGTAAGTAGAGAGAGCAGAAACTAAGGGTTATTGCTCAGCCAGAAAGAACTGAGATGAATATGCAGAACGGGGAGAAAATCTGTAAGTTTAGTACGTCTTGTGTTTTGGTTTTCAAGCTCTTGTGTTTTGGCTTTCAAGCTCTTTTTTGCAGAAGGGGAAGTAAACAGAAGTCTTAGCCCCAAGACCAGACGTAGCTTCTGCTGTGGTGTTTAAAGGCATCTGCCCCGTACAGTAAAGTTCTCTCCAGTGAGCAGACTCCAGTGGGCATCGAGGGCTACTTTTATTCCCTGGACCTTACCCTCTTTTCCAAATTTAAATTGGTCACAGGAACAGGGAGAGAGCTGGATGGAGATACGTAATCCCCTCCATGGGTCAAATCCTCGCCCCATCAACATGACAGAGTAGGTAAATGGAATTAGGCCCATCCGAGTGACCATCTCAAATGACTTAGAGCCCTACTTCCCAACTTGCCGCTGACGAGGTAGCTGATCCGCTCCCAGCCTGACAGTCCAGGGCTCTCCATTCAGACCCTGACAGTCCATTTACCTCCTGAAATAAGGCCTGTTCAGTGCCACTTCTTGTCGGGTTTTCTTATTTCTTTTTAAGCTTCTTTATTCAGTTTACTTTACTCTTTTTAAAGATTTTCAACCACCATTGCCCACCACCATCTTCCCTGACTGCTTACCTCCATACACATCGCTTATTAGTAGCTATTTGGGGAGATGTCCCACACACACACATATGTTAAAACATTCATAAAGCAAGTGATATTGAGAGACTATTCTAGACTTCTGGCCTTCACGTATGGGTAACAGAAGGCAGAGTAATTGTGCCAGAAATCAGCACCACCAACGTTTGGACAGCATTCCCCTTAATTTGCTCTCTTTTCCTCATCCAACAAATCCCGGCTGGCTTGCTGCTCTTGCCCTGACCTGCCTGAAATTCTTATTTTGAACATGATTCCTAAGGAATCGAGGACTTGTTACCAGCTTGAAGTATAATTTCAAGCAAGCCACCTTTCATTTCTGGGCCTCGGGCTCCTTGTCATTGAGCCTTTGACTGCCCCTGTGGGCCGCAATGGGAAAGGCCATTCATTAAGGATACACCGGATGCCGATAAAACAGGTGCAAGGATTCCAGGCTGCTTGCAAGCAAGGGAAAGGTCTGCACTAATCATCCCGGAGTCAAAAAGGTTTCCAGCATCTGTCAAGATCCAAGTGTAAAATGGACACTATAATTGGGCCCTTAGTATCTCTAGCAAGTTTACTTGACACCTCTGCAGCGCAGCGCATGGATCAGACATGGTGTCAAGCGGTGAGCTCGTTAATGTGCAAAACAGAGAGATGTCAAAACTGGCAAAAAGCAAGCCTCCGGTTCTTCTCGATCTCCATAAAAACAAGTGAATGCAGATGCTCGGCTGTCACCAGGAACGAGGGACCGAGGCCAGTTTGGCAACACTGCCAGTGTATGGTCCTGCTGCTCTCCTGGCTGTGTCCGCTCTTCCCTCCCACCTGCCCTGAAACTTTAATTACCTCCTGGACCCAGTGTGATGTCTGCTTGCTGGTGCTGAGCTGGAGGAGGGAGGAGAGATGGCTCCCAGAGAAACACAAAAGCTCATCAGCCTTCGCAGCAGCCATGGGGAACAGAGTGGCTGTTTTTAGTTATAAAAACATCTTGGTGGGAAGATTTACCAGAGATGTATTTATTCCATTAGAACCACACCTCCCTTCGGCCTCATTATCTACAGCACCACGTCTGTCAGTCTGCCACCGCGTTCTGGGAGGCGACACAGACAGAGACTCCATCCGAACTGGAGCTCTGAGTTTTCGGATGGAGCGGTTGCGAGTCTAGGGCCTGGGCCTCCTTCGTCACCTTTCCCTGTACTGTCTTGGAAATAGGTCCAGCCGCCATACCCTTTAGAGAAAGGGTGTGGGCTTGGGGATCTTTTCAGGAAAAAGGAAAGGGAGTGAGAGAATGGAGAAATATTAATATATGGGTAAAAATTACAGTCGAGACGATTGGAAAATTACAGTAATGTTTATTAGAGATGGTTTTGGTTAATAAAACCCTCCCTAGAAGCTTTTCTGGAACTTAGAAGATATCTGGAAAAAGAACGAGAGTAGAATTGCCGGATCTGATCCACATCGTCACTCAGTATCCCAGGCTCCTCTGGAGTTAAAAGCCATGAGTTCTGCCTCTTTGAGTCTGTGTGCTTGTACCCGCACACGCTTGGGACCACATACACCCCCCTTGTAAAGAGCCCTCGCCATTTGCTTCTCCACCATTAGCCTGGGGCTGGGGGTGCAGACCCAGTGTGAGTGGATGTCAAGCATGCTGAGTCTGGGCTGTTGACTCCCTGGACACTTTCTGAGTGGGCAGAGACCTGTGGTGTGGGTGCTGGGGTGGGAGGCAAGTGGAGAGGCTGCTCCAGTTAGAAGTGTGATTCGAGGAGTATATTCTCTGCTTTGATAATCCCAGTCGGTGACAATCTCCAGCCATACCCGGGGCCCTATGCACAGCTCTATGCTCACTGTTCTGGGGCGGTAAAGGAAGGAGATGTTCTAATCCCTGTGCTCCAGGAAAGTACAGCCTGTTAAAGGAAAAACTTGTAGGTAGACTCAGTAGTTCCCACCCTGGGCACAGGGGCCTTCTAGAGAGTTTTAAAAACACTTATCCCTGGATCCTGTAAGTCAGTATCCCTGGGGGTGGGCTGGACTTGGAGAGCCTGTGCGTTTTATAGGCTCCCCAGGTCATTCTCATGGGGCCAGCCCAGTACAGATCTGTGGACCCACATTTGGGAACATTTGGACTAGGGTAGTCAGTGAGGACTTCCTGGAGTAGGTGAGACCTAAGCTGTACCTTGAAGGGAAATACAGAACAGGAAGGCAGGTAAAGTACAGGATGAACAAAAACAACAAAGTCAGAGTGAGTCAGGGCGTTCAGGGAAAGAGATTTGAGCCTGTGGCAGGGAGAAACTTACCTTCCTTCAACCTTCTGGTTCCCTGAAGATGAAAAGGGGAAGTTACACAGCCAACGCCAGAGAAAAGTGGATTTCGGAAACGGTTCAGGCCGGGAGGGGTGCTGCCTGAAGGAATCCACCCCGACTGTTATGAAGTCCTGTTTAATCATAAAATGCATGTAACCAATGCATATTTTAATATGATAAGCAATGTTTTCCACATCTTCAGGTTTAACAAAGCAGTTCTTACTTTCTGGTCTCAGAAAAACTATGGAGGATCTCAATGAGCTTTATTTATGTGGAATATATATGATATTAGAAATCAATGCGGTGGAATTTTTTAAATATTTGAAAGTATTTATTAATTAATTTTAAAATGACGAATCCATTGCATGTTAACATAAATTTTATAAAAAAGAACTGTATTTCCAAAATGAGAAAACGTAGTGAGCAGCTGGAGTCTCACATTGCATCTGCATTCAGTCTGTTGTCATCCGTGGCTTTCGTTGAAGTGTGTGAAGCAAGCCAGCCTCACACAGCAGGGCCCCCAGACCAGGGCTGGGCAAGCGAGGACCCAGGGCCCCGCATTTAGGGGGGCATCCACTCTCCGGGTGGTGCAAGTGTGGGGCTGGTTCTGAGAGGGGGCAGCTCCTTAAATTCTACACTTGGGGGCCCTCACTTGCCCCACTAGCTGGAATCCCAACTGATCAGGCAGATGAGTCATTGGAAAAGCCAGTAACACTTTCGTAGCTTGGCAGGTACTGCTGGCTATTTTTTTTTATACCACACCAGAGCACACGTGGTTAGTCAGTTGTATTGTGGAATCTGAACCATACCTGTGTACATTTCATACCCTGTTACATTAAAACCTATTGATCATCCTTACTTTGGATGGATCTTTTACGCATACTCACTGACCCCTTCAAAGGGTCTTAGGACCCCCACAAACCATACTTTGAGGGCTGCTGGCTTAAGAGATGCTTCAGGAACTGCAAGGAGGTTGTCGTAGCTGGAATGTGGGCTGAGATGCAGAGAGTATGAGCACAGGGGGCTGGAGAGCTGGGCCAGGGCCAGGCCTGAGCAAGCCTTGCATGCTACTCGCAGAAACCAGCCTTTGTCTTGAAGGCTGTGAGGAGCCATGGAAGAGTCCAAGCAGGGAGCGATGGGACCAGGTTTGCCCGTTTAGATTCATTCATTTGTTCAGCTGATATTTACCGGGCTCCCATTGTGTGCCAGGCACCAGGAATAACAGCGAATAGAGAAGGTGTCTGTCTCTGTGGACCCTATATTCTAGGTAGGTAAGAAAGAAACATAGATCTACAGATCCACCTGGCATAAAAGGAGCAATAGGAGGAGAATTAGGCTGAGGGGAGAAGAGTCCAGGCAGTTGTCACCATAGCCCAGGGAAGAGACAATGGTGACAAGGACACAGTAGACAGTAGACATGGAGTAGGAGAGAACGTTGGAGAGTAGGCACAGCATTAAGAACCAGCCTCCACCTCAGGCAGCCAGCTGTGCTGTGCTCTGATGTGGGGCACCCAGAAGGAGAAGCATTGCTCAGGGAAAGATACTCACTCAGCAACATGTTACGTTCGAGGCGATTGGGAAGACGGGGTCGTTCAGATGGAGAAATCCAGCAAGTGGTTGCACTGTATGGGCCTGACGCCGAGGATGACGCCCTGGACTAGCGATCGAGAGGGAGGGTTATCACGTATTCAGGCGCTGAGGGGTAACGGCAGCAGGAACAGTGCTCAGAGTGGGACGAGGGACACTAACATTCCTCCACCTATTCCCACCACTCTGCCCCAGATCCAGCAAGTCTAAAATCAGATTTGCTATCTTCCCCCATTCCTGAAGACCGTTCTGCATCTTAGTTGGCGATACCAGTAACCACACCGTCTTAGAGCTGGAAACCTCGAGTCCAGCCTGGATGTTCTCTCCTGCTTGACTCCCACCGACCCTGGCTCGATGATCTGCCCAGCTCTCCCCGCCCTGTGCTCCGCACCCCTAAACTGCTCTTCCGCCCTGTTCTCTCTGCCTGCAAGGCCCGTTCGCATTCCCCCTACCCATCAGAAACTTGCCCACCTAGAGACTTCCCGCTCACTCTCAAGACCTGCTCACGCATTCCCTTTCATTTCAGGCCTCTCCCGCCCAACCACACGCAACTGCCTACCGTCAGATGTAATCGGTCATCTTCGTTCGTTTCCAGTTTCCTCAACCATGACGCTATTCAGCACTCATAACATGGCAATGCAACTATTTGTTCACGTGACTTTCTCTCTTGCTGCAGAGAAAGCCACGTGACAGCAGAAAATAGCTCGAATTGTCTTCGTAGCACTGGTTTCTAAGGTGGTTCCTGAATGAATGCTAAGACCTCAGCCGCTGGGCTTAGTGTGGAGGGAAGAGAGCCAAAATCAGAGCCAGGAAAGTGGCTCTCTCCCTAACCAGTTACCCAGCATCAGGGTCCACGGGAATCAGTGTGAAGTGCAAGCAAGACCACAGAGGCTGTGAGCACCATCAAGCTCAAAGGCAAACAGGAGGTGGCACCTTGCTTCCAGGAGCTTCATGTATTCGGAGCAAGAAGCTGGCAGTGACCGGTGCGGCCAGGGTGTGACGGCAGCAAAGAGCAAAGCAATGTGTCCGGATGATAGGACAGAGAGTGAGCGGAGTTTGTGGAGGGGCTGTCTTCGTACCCCAGGACACCAGGCCGATGGCTCGTAACAGATCCCAGAGCTTACCCAAGAGAGGTGGCAGCGCTCAGGATGGGGCTGGGGATTACTGAGCCTTCCCAAGTGAATGCCTCAGAGCCTTTCAGCCACAAGGGCATTTCCAGGCAGCTGCTGACAACACCTGAGGCACACAGATGGCATTTGTTGTCTGGGGGGACAGTGAGGGAGCCGGCCCAGCTAGGGCAGAGGGTTCACACTGGCAACTAACGGAAGATGGAGTTGAATGGTATAAACACACTCTTTTCTGTCTATTCAAACAAGAGAATTAACAAGCTAAAAACCAGACAGAAACCCATAAAGTGAGACAGTTATTATGAGACAGCCGTAGGTAAATGGAAGTAAAAACTAGGTTCCTTCCTTGTTCACAAAGACATGGGGAAATTGTGTGAATGTCAAGCTCTGTCAGGGAAGGAGAAAGCCTTTGACAGATCTTGCTGCCAGCGCAGGGCATAGCCCTGAGCCCAGCAAACGTAGACGGAGCCCCCATCGCCGGGAGAGCCGCTGTCCACGCCAGATATGCCCCATCAGGGGCACTGCTCTGGGCAGGGGGCGAGCCTCAGGCTCGGAAACGGGAACACTGCTCCCAGAAGCCCCTGAGCAGAAGGCAGCTGCCTGCCCTCCCTCTTCCAGGAATTCTTAGCACGGAACAAGGAAGTAGGATAGAACCGCCTTGAAACTGCAAATCTTTTTGCTTACTTATTCTCTATCCCAGGGCTCTAGAGAAAAGATAGCAGAGTCCCTGCTGGGTCCCCATTTCTTATTCTTCTGCTGAGCCCTGGCTGATCACCAGGGGGTCTGGGAGCAGGGTAGTGGCTGCATTCCTTACCTGGGTGGCAGCAGAGGGACATGGAGAGAATGGATAGACCCTGGAGTCACACAGGCTCTGCCAGTTAGATGCGTGTATCTTCTCTAAGCCTCAGTTTCCTCACATATAAGATGGCTATAATAATAGCGGCAGCCTCATAGAATTGCTGCTAGGAGCGCATAAGACAACGCATGCAAGCCCAGTGCTTGCGTGTACTTACTGTGCTCTGCAAATCAGCGGTTGCCACTGTGAATATTATCTATTCCCTGCCCTCACTGTGCTCGGGAATCCCAATACTTAACTTGCAATGTAGGCAGGTATCAAAATTCTGTCTGCTCAGCGTCCTGGAGCCCTGGCAATAGCTCCAAGTCCTGTGTAGGATGAGTCTCTGCAGTGCGAACCCACCAAGGGTAAGGGACAAGCGCTGGGTCACAGACGCAGGGGTGCTCACTAAGGCTCAGCCCCCAGGCCAGCACCAGTGTCTTCCCTCTCCTCTTGGCATTTCCCATTTCCTGCCTCAGTCCTCACTCATCATGAGAAATTCCAGCTGTCATCCGTGCACACATCTATTCTTTCAGCAACATAAACTATACATGTGCATGGCTCCCAGCTCTGCTATGTGCTTGGGCAAAGCACTTAGCCACTCTGTGCCTTAGTTTTCCCTTCTGAAAACTGGGACTAATCATACAGATTGAGCATCCCTAATCCAAAAATTCAAAATCTAAAATGCTCCAAAATCCTAAACTTTTTGAGTGCTGACATGACACTCAAAGGAAATGTTTACTGGAGTATTACAGATTTGGGGTTTTTGGTTTATGGATGCTCGACTAGCAAGTATGATGTAAATATTTCAAAATCCAAAAAAAAATTCTGAAACACTTCTGGTCCCAAGCATTTCAGATAAGGGACACTCAACGTGTAGTACCAGCCTCCTAGGATTGTTGGAGATTAAACCAGGTAGTTCAGGTGAAACACTTTGTACAATGACTAGCTTATTTTAAGTGATCATTAAATGTAGCTGTTATTATTGTGGACATTATTATTCTAGAAACTTCATGTCTCCCATGAGTAGGATTTTGCTCTAAGATGCCACTGTCCTGTGAAAACCCCGAATAAACTCATAAAGCCCTTAGGAGCTTTTTTTTTAGTCAATTAATTCATAGTTCAGAAACTATGACCTCACTGACATAATAAACCACCTGTGAACAACCATCTAACTCAAATAATTATTAGAAATAGAAAGAGTAAAAGCCCTGAACCAAACCTGAGGGCCTGAGACCCGAATGTCTCTGCGCATCCGTGATGGGGGGGTGGGGGTGTGTACACGTGCAAAGGAAGTCCATGTGGCGTGAGAGCAGACACGTAGCCTAGACTTACAAGCTGAGAGTCAAGGCTGGGTGTGGTGCACACCTGTAGTCCCAACTACTCAGGAGGCTGAGGTGGAAGGATCACTTGAGCCCAGGAATTTAAGACAAGGTTGGCCAACATAGCAAGACCCCATCACTAAAAAAAACCACAAAATAAAATTTTTAAAAAAAGAAAGTTGAAAGGCAAGGTTTTATGGTCCCATGGCTGCACACTCTAAAAGAAAACATGTGGAATGAGAGACTCTAAAAATGAAATGATAGCAATAAAAATGACATATAATTCCAAGAAGGAAAAAAAAGTGGGGCATCTAAGAAGTCAATGCAGTTTACCTGGGAAACCTCTAATAAACCTGCACTTTAAAAGTCAAAAAATGTATTTGCAGCAAATATTGGATAAATGATTAATATCTTTAACATATAAAGAGCTCATACAAATCAATAATAAAACCCTAAGGCACAATAGAAAAGTGAGCCAAGGATGTAATAAACAATTCACTAAAGAAGAAATAAAGCTGGCATTCCAACAAATGGAAAATTTTCAGTCTTACTAATAATCAAAATGAAAATCTAAACTGGCTGTTTTTTACCTTGTAAATTAGCAAAGATTTTGATTCTGGTTTTTAATGAGTACCTGATGCTGGTAAGGGTGGAAAATATTCCCATTCAAACATTGCAGATGGGATATGGCACCCAGGAGAGTCACTTCTTGGATCTCTCCTAAGGAAATCATGCTAGTTTAGAAATACTGCTATTAATAAAATTATTTGTACCAGGAAAAATTAGAAAGAATAAAAATGCAGCCATGTAGCATAATGTTTATGATTTCAGATGGTAATGTGGGGAAAAAGCAGGAAACAATATCGTACAGATAATAAATACATTAACAGCTATGATTTTAGAAAAACAATAAGATCATTAAAAAGCAAAATACTGATGATGGTATCTTTGGGTGTTAGAATAACGAAAGATTTGCTTAGTTCTTTCTGTGTTTCTGTTGGTGATCAGAGTTTTTGCAATGGGTATGCATTACTTTTATTATGCATTGATTTAAAAGTACTGGAGATGTGGAAAGAATAGGAAGAGAGTTCACAAAATGGAAGACAAATCCAACAGCCGAGTGCGAGCCTGTGGTCTGATGTCAGGGATCCTTAAGGCTTCCAGTGGACGTGGCTTGTGGACAGTGCTGTGATCAACATGGGGAACTTGTACTGTGCCCTTCTCAAGAACATGAACGTGACGGGGATGAGTGTGCTGCCTGGGAAGCATGTGCAGAGTTTAAGGAACACCTGAGCACCGTGGGCCATTGTGCCACAAAGTGAGAGGAATCCTGGACCCCAGATCTAAGGGTCAAAAAATCCTGACAGCATTAGAGACATCCATGGTCACCAGGCTAGTCCACTCTTCCCAAAGCATGGACTCTGGACCACTTGGCAGGCCTCAAAATGACTCTAAATGATGCTTGAAGCAATTTAGATGGTATATGAATATGGAAGGTTTTTTGTTTTTTTTTTTTTCTTTTTCAATTTTCTTTCGATCTTTCTGATGATACCAAAGAGAAAGTCTTAATTTGATGCTAGGATATCTTGCTAATCTCCCTTTCTAACCAAGGAGGAGCAAGCCTCAGGCTCAGTACTTTAAGCAGACAACAGCTCTGACGAGAATTTAATAATGCAAGTGTTGTGTGGATATGGCGCAATCACTAGGGCAGGAGAAGAATGAATGAAGTTTGGGAAACACCGAACTAGTCCAAAACCTTGGGCAGCTGGAACATAAAGGGTCATAGGGGTGGGGTTGCTTGCTGTAAGTCAACCCACTGGCCAATGCCAGACCAAGCCTGGTCTCCCTGCTTCAGCTACAGGCTCTTTCCCCAAGTTCTTCTGCCTTCCACACAGCTGTCAGTATTTCTGGACCTTCCTTCAAACAGCAGGCTTAGTCCCATCTTTCATTGTTATTTCTTGCATGAGCTTTTTTCTTTTCCTTTTTTTTTTTTTTTTTTTTTTGGAGATGGAGGGCATGGGATCATGCTATCAGCATAATTAAAAATGTTTTTAGTTTGCCTCTGCACTTTTGCCAAGCCTCAGCTTTTCCTAAAAACCCAGCATCTTCCGCATCCTTCCCTGGAGGCCACACTACACCTCAGTGCTGGGCTTTGTCTGCTTACAATTAAACAGTCTTTTGCTTTTGCTTTTGTTTTTCAAATGTGAACTTGTCAGAGAAAGCCCGGCGTGGCCATGCTAGGATCTTTAGATGCTTCCTGATTGGGGCTATTTGTGCTTGTGTAATCAGAATTTCCCCAAAGAATTTCTGGCCTTGGATTCACACCTCAGCTGTTGCCTGGGCTGCTAACGAACCAAGTGACCTTGTGCAAGCCATTCAGCCTCACTGCATGGGTAACGGCCCTGCCCTGCTTAGCTCTCAGGGTTGCAGTGAGGACCAAATGAGCCAGTGGTCACAAAAATACTTTGCAGGGAGTAATGCACCCCACAATGAAGTGTGCTATTCAGCTCCTGTTTCTCTTTTGATTTTTCCATCAAGGAGAATGCTCTTCAGATTGGAAAGGGTAAAACCAGCATCATTAAAAAGAGAACCAAAGCTCAAAATAGGAGCAAAGATAGAGAGTAGTTCACTCTTTAAAGTTTGGGGCTTAATCCCTGGGTGCCTCAGAACCATCGAGCCTGATCTGCAGGGCTGTGATGCGGTGTTTTCTCCGGGACCAGAGGAGGCTCAATGGAGAGAGAACAGGAGGGACAATGAGGGCTTTGGTCACTGTCACACATGAGAAACCAGTGAAAGAAATTGGCAGTTTAGATAAGAAAAGGCTTGAAGGATGGCACACATACCACTGCCTGCTTAGAATTAGGGCTCCCGGCCGGGCGCGGTGGCTCACGCCTATAATCCTAGCACTCTGGGAGGCCGAGGCGGGCGGATTGTTTGAGTTCAGGAGTTCGAGACCAGCCTGAGCAAGAGTGAGAGCCTGTCTCTACCAAAAATAGAAATAAATTAATTGGACAGCTAAAAATATATAGAAAAAATTAGCCGGGCATGGTGGCACATGCCTGTAGTCCCAGCTACTCGGGAGGCTGAGGCAGAAGGATTGCTTGAGCCCAGTTTGAGGTTGCTGTGAGCTAGGCTGACGCCACGGCACTCTAGCCTGGGCAACAGAGTGAGACTCTGTCTCAAAAAAAAAAAAAAAGAATTAGGGCTCCCTCCAAGAACTTTACAAATTCTGGAACAGCTTTCCTCACCCCCTACCCTGCCCAGCCCCCGAGGACATTCCTCAGGACCTTTGAGGGACATTCCTCAGGACCTTTGAGGGACATTTACCATCTCCCTAGCAGCCCCCTCGGCAGTAATGAGGAGGCGGCAGAGAGCCCATGGAGCAGTAAGCGCCCTCGCTTCTGTGATTCCAGCCACAGCTCAGCCACCTAGCTGGGTCCCCACCCTCTGTTGGTTCAGATTGTGCCTCCACGCTTACAAACCATGTGACCTTGGGCAGGGGCTGTGTCTTGGCTTTCCCCTCTATAAAATAAAGATGATATCTTACTCATAGGCTTGTTGCAAAGTTTAGATAAAATGACATAAAATTCTTAGCACGAAGTATATTTGCAAAAGACGTTAGGGGTTTTTTTTGTCTTCTCCACTTCCTATATCCCTATATATCTCTATTTCTGATTATAAAAAGAGGACTGGTTCAACAAAAAATTAAACATAGACTTACCATATGATCCAGCAATTCCACTCTGGTTGTGTACATACCCAAAAGACTTGAAAGCAGGGACTCCAAAAGATAATCGTACGCCCACGTTCATAGCAGCGTTATTCACAGTCACCGAAAGCGGGGAGCAGCCCATGTCCGTCAGCAGATGAAGGGATCGGCAAACTGTGATATACACATACAATGGGGTATTATTCAGCCTCAGAAAGGAAGGAAATTCTTGCATATGCTACAATATGGATAAACCTTGAAGACATTATGGTAAGTAAAATCAGCCAGACACAGGGACAAGTATTATATGAGTCCATTTACATGAGGTACTTAGAGTAGTGAAATTCACGGAGACGGGAAGTAGAAAGACGGTTGTCAGGGGCTAGGGGAGGGAGGAATGAGGAGTTGTTGTTTAATGGGTGCAGAGTTTCAGTTTGGGGAGATGAAAACAGTTCTGGAGATGGATGGCGGAGATGGTTGCACAACAGTATAAACAATGTCACTGAACAGAACATCTAAAAATGGTTAAAATGTAAATTTTGCATTATATGTAATTCTACCACAATAAAAAAATCGCTTACCTGACAAAAAAGATACACCTTAATTTTCGGTCATGACACAATTTCAGAAATATTAAAATGTGAAAATCATGTAAATCTTTAGAATAAAGAGAATATGGTTTTTAACACCAAAAAAAGAAAGTGAGAGAGAGGTTGCTTGAGCCCCCACACAAAAAGGAAAGTGGAAATAGAATCCATGGCTCATCGTCAAGGGCGTGGAGAGCCCTTAGGGGGAGATCTCAGACAGATTGTTGCCTGCAGTTGCCTGAAGAGAAGCCCCACCTCTCACAGCTCTGGGGGACGGCTAGGCAGTGCAGAAGAAGAGCCCTGCTTCCTGTCTTCGGTAACATCAGCACGCGCACACACACACACACACACACCCTCAGAGCCAGCCACTGCCCTTCCAAACAGCAGAGGGGCTGCAGGATGCTCAGGATCCCAGAAACTGCTCCCTGCCGCCTCCCAGGAGCAGCAGAGATGACAGGAGCTCCGGGAGCAGGGCACCTGGCCATTGGTGCTACAGGCGGAGAGGACACTAGATGGGCCTCCAGTCAGTGGTGAGGGCCAGAAGGCTCCCCACTGGGTGCTGCCAGAAGGTGGCCTGAGCCCCGCAGCCTTCTCCTTACCTCCTGGAAAACACAAATCCCAGAGCAACCCTGTGGTCCCGGACCAGAGCTGGCCACCCAGGGCTTCCTGGGCAAGCGGATAACCAGGCGTTTCCGAGTCCTCCCTCCAGCACTACCGTGGACCCAGGACAGCTTAAGTGGCTTCAGTTAATGATGCCAAAGAAACCCCCAAGCACTTTCAAGGCCTCTGGGCTGGGCTGACCTCTCACCTGGAAATGAGGCCACGCCAGCTGCATTTCCCAGGTGCCACATTTCCCAGAGACCCGGAACTCCTGTCCTGGAGCCAACTCCGCCGCCAGCCAGCTGTAAGGTAACTGACCTCTCTGGACCTGTAACACCCATCAATAAAATATGAAATCTGTTCCCTGCCCCTGGGACCGCTGCATAAAAGTCTCCATTCCATCATTCCATTCCACAGGCATTTATTAAACACCCACCATGTGAAGACAGGGTGCCAGTCTCTCAAAGGCTTGTGAGAAGGATGAAAACACATCCTGTCCTTGGAGAGTATATTAGTTTCCTAGGGCTGCCGTAACAAGGTACCACAAACTGGGTGGCTTAGAACAGCAGAGATTTATTCTCTCATTTCGGGAAGCCAGAAGTCCAGGATCAAAGCATCACCAGGGTTGATACCTTTCTGGAGGCTCTAGGGCATAATCAGTTCCCTCCCTCCTAGTCTCTCTCCTGCTGGTCGCCAGCATTCCTTGCCGTTCCTTGGCTTGTAGATGCATCACCCCAATCTCTGCCCCTGTCTTCACATGGCCATCCTCCCTCCGTGTGTCTGCATCCAACTTGTTCTTTTCTTATAAAGACACCAGTCATTGGACACCACCCTCATCTGCTGTGTCCTCATCCTAACTTGATTACATCCACAAAGTCCCTATTCCAAATAAGGTCACCTTCTCAGGTTCCAGGGGTTAAGACTTACGTGTGTCTTTTGGGAGGACACCAGTCAATCCAGGAAACTTCGAAAAGTGTGAATGAAAACAATGTAGCAAAGGAGAAGAAGCAAAAGCTTTAGAACCAGACAGAGTTGGGCTTTTGAACTCAGTGTACTCAGAACCTCAGTGTACTCAACTGTAAAATGGGATAGACAACAGGCACATTGCAGGCACTCAGTAAGTAATAACTGATACTGTTATAACTATTATTATTGTTACTGGCTGAATGACAAGTCACAAGGAGATGGCGTAGCATAGGAGTTCAAGCAAAATACTCTGGAGTGAGATTCTGCCAGATTGTACGAAACAGGATTGCGTACAATGGAATAGACATTTTAAATGACACTTGAAACAGGCCTTGGAAAGGGGGACAGGATTTTGACAGGTAGAACCATCAGAGGAGGGACTCCAGGAAGTGGGAGCTACATAAACAAGCCTTGGAGGCAGGAGAGTTTCGAGCACGTTTGGAGAAGAGCTCGGAGTTCCGTTTGGCTGGGACGTTGGGAAATGAATAACGAGTAATGATGATGGAGGTTGTAGAGGAGCATGTGGACCACAGAGCATGAGGAGTTGGCATTTAATTCACAGGCAATGGGGGAGCCAATGAATGTTTTTTGGAAAGAGTGACGCCATTAAACCTGCATTTAAGAAAATTAATCTGGCTGAAACGTGCAGGATTAGAGAGCTCTGCAGCCCCGGGAACAGGAAGAGATGAGGCCTGAACCGGGAGGAGATCCCCGTGGGAGGTGAGAGCTTTCCCGGTCCTGGCTAAAAAGTAAAAGTAGACGGTGGAAAGTGCCATGGGGCACCGCGTGGCTGGTCACCGTGGACGAGTCATGCATGCTCTTTGGTTACAGTCGCCTCATTGTAAGGTGGGTGATCCAGGGACAGGTGCTGGGAAATCTTCCAGACCCTCCCATGGCTCGACCCTCAGCCTGAGGGGACTCCAGCAGGCCTGTGAGCTACTTTCACAGGGAGTCTTGCGGGTGCCGAGGGGGCTCTTGTGCTCCAACCTTTGCCCCATCCGCTGCTCCGCTTCCCTGCCCTCTGGGAGACCAGAGCCCAGTCAGGCTGCTTGAGAGCTGTGAGCAGTCTTAATTGCTGCACATTAACTTCCACCTCGATCTTACTTTAGAATTCCGTGAATATTTATGAGCCAGCTCTTGCTTAATGAGGAGGGGAACAGAGACATTAACGAGCTTTCTTTCCCTGTTGGGTTTGGGGATTTTTTTGTTGTTTGTTTCACGTCTGTAATCCAAATTCCAGCTACCTTGTACCTCCTTTCCTCCTGGTTCCTCAGAGGTGAGAAGACACACTGTAACTTCTCACTGCTACCATCCAGGCAGGATCTAAGCACACAAACGTGAAAGCCAAGCCGTCCCACACCCTCGGACTGGGGAGAGGGCACCGCCCCCCTGCAGGAGGGAGTGCGCATTTGTGTGTGCACACGCGTGAGTGTGTGCGGGTAAGAGGCTGTGCACGCACATGTGTGGCCACACGTGGGGATGCGTGAGCTCTCCTGAAAGCAAGAAGGCCCGGCTGGGTTCAAATGCAAACGAAAGCCACTTCTCTCTCCGGGAGCAGAGAAAAGATGAGGCAGTGCCTCTTTCTTTTCTTGGGACTCTTCTTTGCAGGAAAACTGTGCCACCTGTGTGGCTGGTCCTCCTCTGTGCCCTGTGTCTCAGGTGCCAGCCCAGGACCTCCCCAGAATGGGACAGCGTCTGAGGCTTGCACTCCTGCCAGCGTGAGCCAAGCAGGGCGAGGCTCCGAGACGGGAGGCCCAGATGGCCCTTGTGAAACGGAGGAGAAAGTGAGGAGGCTGCTTGGCCTCGCCAGCCAGAGCTTAGAGCAAGAAGGGATGCCTGGGGGACAATGTACAGGTGTCACCCCCACTCTGGAAGTTTGTGGAACATCAGCAGTCCCCTCACTCCATCTGCTCCCCTGGGATACGTAGCCCAGTCTCTAAGCGCCCGCAGAAAAGCCTGGCAATTACGAATTGATAAATCAATAAGAAAAAAGCAGAGACGGCTCTCAGACAGGTGAAAATCCCTCCCTGGGACAACGTGAGGTTGTTTCTCGCCAGATTCGCCTCAGCCTTTTAGCCAGGAGGGACGCGCCAGCTCTCTCCATCCGACTCCCACCTGCTCTCAGCCTCTGATCTGATGTTAGGCTCATTGCGCCTCAGTGTACATTTGGCCACAGGCAGCGGGAATTTGCTCTCAAGGACTCCTTCCAGAGAGGAGGCCTCAGGCCCTGGCACAGGCAGATCCTCTCCGGTCCTCCACGTCCGGCTCCTCCTTCCCCTCTGCCCAGAGGCCACCCTTGTTCCAAATCTCCCCCCATCCCAACCGCATGTTTTGTAGCAGCCTCACTGTCTAGAATCCACCAGCCCAGGAGAGAGGTTTATGATGCTCAGCCCTGGACCCTGGCTGGCAAGACAGCTGCCTCATAACAATGTGTGTGTGTGTGTGTGTGTGTGCGTGTGTGTGCGCGTGTGTGTGTGTGTTCGTACACAAGCACATGTGCCTGTAAGAACGGCTCACACCTGGCATTAGGCTAACCTGTCGGCCCTGATGTGGTATGCTGAAGAACTAACATCAAAGAAAAAAACTAAAAACTGGCTTCGTGGTATAAAATCAAACTAATCACAGCTCCATATGAGCGCTCTCCGCTGTTTATGTCCAATCACACATGCACGGTGGCTGTTTTGCACGTTACTGATGTGATAGATCATTTCTGGTGTAGGTTTCGCTTGATTACAACACTGAATTCTGTGTCCATATTCTCACCTTTCTATCACTCATGAAGTGTTGTGATCTGCTCCCAACTTTTTTCATAAATTTTAGTTTTATTAGAAATGTGAAGCATGATCTCTTTTCATTGAAAAACGCAGAGGACCAGAAGACCGAAAAGGGTGGAGCGGTAGGAAGAAATTAACCATAGTCTGATCCCTCAAACTCAGCCACTACTGACATTGTTGTGTTTGGTGTTTATCTTTTCTGGTCATTTTTTCTTTGCATAATTTAATTAGATAACCCCCTAGAGTAAGTCATCTGGGTCAGTACCAGGTCTGTGCTACAATAAACAGTGCTGTGTTAAACATTTTCATGCATTTACTTCTGAATGACATTCCGGTGAAATTTGGGGGCCACTTTTGGTCTCGGACATTTTAAATCTCTTGATGAATATTGCCAAGTCACTTTTCCAAAGAGTCGTACCGGTTGGCAGCGAATGAGAGTGCCCGTTTCAATGCATCCACCAGACTATTTTCTCATTTCTTTCCCTAATTTTTACTAATTTGATGGAATGACAGTACTTCCTTGCTGCCCTAACTCACATTCTTTAGCAAATAGTAAGGTTAGATATTTTTCCATGTGTTTATTGATTAGTTGTGGTGTTCACAACATTCAAAAATTAGGGAAAAACTTTGATTTGTGCATGGATGTGCACATCTGGGTGTGCAGGGAGCTGCGCTTTGTGTGTATGTGACCATGTGTGTGTAACCATGTTGGTGTGTCTCAGAGATGAGATGCTCCCATTTGTGTGTCTGTAGGTATGAGCACTCATAGTTGTGACATGTATTATTAATTAGACTCCCTGGGCCTCAGCTTCTTCATCTGTAAAATGGGAGTAGGGAGTATCCATAGCACCTGCCTCATTGACTGTTGTGAGGATTAAGGTTGATGATTCATGAGCTCTTGGTGCCTGGCACGGAGTTGGTGCTGAGGAGGCTTCGCTGTTACCGCTCCCACAGTGGCCCCGGCCTCCAGCCTCCCTCCACCTTCCCCTCACTTCCTCCCTAGGCTCCTGGGAGGAGCTGCTGGCAGTGGAGGCAGGGGCTGGGCAGCTCCCCAGGGAGGGATTTTTTGTGTGTGGGAACATCCGGGAAAGCCCAGAAATGCCTTCCCACCTTCTGTCTCGGCCTCTCTGAGGAGCAGAGCCTATGAACTGCAGGTATGATGCGTCAAAGAAAACCAGAGCTGGACAGTAGTTGACGTGGTGGAAACATTTTATTCAGGACTATTGCAATCAGGGGAAAGAAACCTCAGTGTGGAACCTGATTCTGAGTACAATGAGGAAAAGTGGGAATTTATCGCCAGTAAGCAGGGTGGGGAGTGTTGGTGTGTGAAAGTCGCTAAGAGAAAGCATCAGGGGTGAGGAGGTTCTGGCCAAACAGGCCTGACAGGATTCTGCTGAAGGCAGGCCGGGGGGTCAGACCCCACCAGGGATGGCAGGGCATGAGGAAGTCATCAGATACCAACTTAGCAGGATTCTTACCAAAACTGGGCTATACAATGACAGACACGGAAGCCCAAAAGTCAAGGCCTAATTGGGAACAGGGTTCAGAGGAGCCTGACTGAAGTCTGGTCAAGGAGAGACTTTTTGTCACATGAAGGGAAATGACTGATCAAAAAGGGCCAGGGAGGGAAGGAGGGCATCACTGTGCTGTTAGAAATGAAATTGGCAAAGGGGCTGGTCTCGGCAGCAGCAATATGGCGGTGGCGCAGGAGGCAAGCCTGACGTGCCCGGATGCAGTCTGGGCACACACCCCGCAGATGCCAGTCCAGGCTCTACCTACAGCGCCCTGGGGGGGTCCAACAAGCCACCTCACCCCTCTGCGTCCACTCCGCCTCTCCTGCCAAAGACAAAGGGCTGTTTGTTCCTCTCTGAGGCAAGAGGAGGCCACGCTCACCAAAGGTCTGCCCACTGCTTTGTGTTCTTTGTAACAGAGGTACCACGTGAGCCAAGGTACAAATTAGCCAGGTATTCTGCTATTCGATGGAAATGCTAGGGCGCTGGGCCTCCCCGATACGGCCGAGCAGACACATCGTAGGGACACAGGTGGGGAAGAGGAATAATCACAAGCCCGAGACAGCAGAGCTGGGGCCGTGGAGCTAGACGGCCATCGGGGCAGTCAGGCTCCATCCTGGCACCCGCGCCTGTGTCCCCTACACCAGCAGGACGTTGGAAGAAACAGGGGACTTCATGTTCGTATCAGCTTTCTGGCAATAACGTCCGGGCTCCTAAAGCAGATCTTTATCCCAGCAACAGGGGTTTCTTTAGTAATAAGGTCTCTGCTTTAAGCATTTGTTAAAACCAGATTAATCGGAATGATAAGAAAATAAGATGACACAAACACCTCGATTACTCATGTCTCAGTGAATGCCTCGGACAGCGTGTACCTAGTGAGCGCCGCGCCCACCACGGCAGCGGCCCCCGACCTGTTTGGCACCAGGGACCGTTTTCATGGAAGAACATTTTTCCACGGACCGGAGTGGGGGTGGGGGGATGGTTTCGGGGTGATTCAAGCACATTACGTTTATTGTGCACTTTATTCCTATTATTATTACATTGTAACATATAATGAAATAATCACACAACTCACCGCAGGCTGGGGACCCCTGCACTGCAGTACAGGCAGAACTCGTGCTAGATCAGGTCTGGTTCTCAGGGATGTCGCGGTGGATGCTGTTTTCTCTTCTCATGGTGAGGAACCTGCGGCAGCCTCCCCGACGTCCCCAGCAAACTCGGGGCTGCCTCGTCTGGCCTCGCCTCGGTCGCTGCTCCCTCCGTCCTGGAGCTTCTCGCGCTGCCGTGTAATCTTCGGCTTATTCGCTGGGCTGCTCCACCAGTCTGCACTTTCCCAAGATAAGCATCGTGTCTCAGTGCTTCATCTCTCTGTGCCTGATGTCAGAGCAAGGCGTGGCCATGGCGTATGCGAATGAATGTCTATTTGTGTCAGACGGTTACATATCTGTCTTGGATTGTGGGCTACCTGAGGGCAGGACCATTTCCGTTATCTACCTTTGTACCCGAAGACCTGCCCTAGGGCCCAGCACAGCGTAACTGCGCGCTGGTGCAGTCAGCAAATTGTGCAGAAGCTCAGAGAGATTGCCCGTGTGCCGGGGGGGTGGGGACCCTCGACGGAAGGAGATGTTGCGTATAAAGCACTTAGCACAGTGCCTGGAAAAGCGTGGGCACCCACTGAACACCAGCATTGCTACCTCGGGCAAGTCACTGAGTTCCTGGGAGCCTGTTCCTCCTCTGCAGAACGGGAGAGGAATCCCAGTGCTGCAGGACTCTAGTGGGAGTTAAGGGTGGCCATGGCAAGGCCTGCTGGCTGGGGAGACCCAGAGCAGAGCCTCTCTACCTGGCACAGGTGTGTGACATGGACCCAGTGGCCCCGCGGTGGCTGGGCAAACCTAAGACAACTACAGCCTCGAGCTGCTCACCCCTGGCCACAGACGGCCACCCTGCTGACCCAATGTCCTGAACAAATATCGCTGTCTTCTGCATGTGTTGTGTTGTGAAGAGGGTCCAGAGGCTCCGACCCAGGCCAGATGGGCCCGGCTGATGGAGAAGGGGCTTGGCTGCAGCTCTGATGCTCGGCCTCCGCGTTGCCATGACTCCTTTCTGACTCTTCATGTATTTTTTAAAAATACATAATTTCCTAAAGGGAAATTAAATTGGATTGTGCATTAATTTGAGGGACTGGAGTCTGATAGGGCTGGTACCAGAACTGCTGGCTTCTGATCCTTGCCAGGGTTCCAAGGGTGACCTAAGGGGATCATGTGACCCCACCGTGACTCCTTCCCACATACTCCCCCCATGCGGAGGGCACCTTTGCCCGCTGGCCTCCAGGTGAGCTTCCCGCCTGCTCTTCTCCAGGGGAGAAGGGGAAGAGTGTGATGGCTGGATTCCCAGAAGCCTGAGGTTACTCACATGGGGCGCCCATTCCTGCCCACTCCTTAACTTTGGGACCTGACCGAGCTGGCCCTGCCTCTACCGGTTCTAAATAACAGGGCTCATCCTGGTGGGCAAAGGGCAGAGGATGCTGGGAGAACATCTTCCTGGATGCCCCCAGAGCTGAGCAAGAGAAATCCAAGGGATGGGACTGCAGTTGCAGGAGCAGCAGGGACTGGTCTCAGGCTCCTCTGCCAACCTGTCCCCAGCAGCCAGAGTGACCAGGGCAGGGGCCTTGGCTCAGATACTCCTGTGAAGCAGGGCTGGGCTTGAGGCCCGGTTCGACTGCTTACAAGCTGGGTGACCCCCATGAAGTTATTAAGCAAATGCATCCTGGTTTCATCTTCTGTGAGAGGGGGCTGCTAAGAGAATCTACTTCATCAGGCCCTTGTGGAGATTAAAATAAAGGTCCAAGAGAATAAGGTGCTTCACACAGTGCTTGGCATGCAATAAGCACTCACTAAATGTGCACTGCCCTTATTTTTTCAATCACCTACTTTGTGCAAGGGTTCTGCCCCTGCTCACACTGGAGGAAAGCCATGTTGCAATCCAGTGGCTCCTTCACACTGTGGCACTCATACCATCCTGCTGCCCCGTGTTTGGTGGGTGCCCAGGGACCCACCGTCACTCTGCATTTCCCCTAATGCCCCATGCAGGGTGTGGCACAAGGCCACTTGGCACAGGGGGAAATCCCTGAGGAGCTGAGCTGGAGGGTGTGGAAACCAGCTCCACCAGCACTGCCAGGGAGCCCGGAGTTGGTCGTGACCCTCACTCTCCTTCTTTTTACCGCTGTTGGTGAAGACCGGCTGGACAGGCCCTTCCCTTCACAGCAATGGCTGCTGCTCCCTGAGCATGTACCAGGAGCCACGGCAGCACCAAGAAGCCTCATCCCGTCCAGCCCCACTTCGGTCCTGTTAGCATCATCCCCAGTGTGTGGATGATGAGACTGAGACTCAGAGAGACCGACCTGCCGGGCATAACGCCGCAAGTAGCAGAGCCGGGGATGTCTCCCCTGTTCTTGATCGCCGCTCTGCACTGCCTCTAAGTCTTGGAATCCCTTCTGTTCTAGGCCAAGGAAGCAGGCAGGTGGGGAAGAGAGAAAAAGAAAGATCTGAGCCTAAATTCTCTAGGCCCCAAGCTCTCAAAGAAAATTGCTAATGTTACTCACCTATTCCCAGTGAGTAACATCTCTCCAGGGGAAGTTTAAAATAGAACTTTAGTCATACCTTAACGGAGCCAATTGATTTTTAAAAATAATTAAGCCTTAGTCTCATGTAGGCAAGTCTGACTACGGGCGCTAATGGGAGAGAGCAGAGGCACAGATAGTGCCTGCCCTGCAAGCGGGTGATCCTGAGAGTGCGTTTGACTAGGGAATTCAGTGAGCGGTGTTCACCCAGGAACCGGAGATGCACACTCAGACCTATGGGGTGCCTCGCCCTCCCACCCTCCCATCAACCACCCCTTAGCCAGCCCCCCTAGCCAAACCTAGTACCAGGTAAGAGGGACGGACAGCTCACAGATAACCTAGTCGTCCATTCAGCATATTTCTTGAGCCAGGCACTGCTCACATGTCCGGACAGGGACAGAACCAGGACCTCCCCGCAAATCGCACTGTTCAGACCTCCTTCCCTGACTCGGCAGTTTTACAGAGATAAAATCTAATGAAATGGAATATCGACCGTGATGTCGGGGAGACGCCACAGCAGCTAGGGGTGTGTCAGCCTGCCTGAGGCCCCGCAGCTAGCGAGGTGACAGGCAGAGGCTAGAGGGACTGTACATCCCGAGACCAATTATTTTAGCCCACGGTTATTGGCTTCCTTTCACAGCTGCCGCAGCCCCTCGCAGCAAAAACCCCAATTTGTTGGATCCCCCAGGGAGAGTTCCTGCTCTTTGCCCTCCTCCCCCCAAAAAAGAAAACAGACTCTGGAAAAAATACAACCAAGTTTTACACTCATTTTATGCCACTTAGTGGAGTGCTCCTTTGCCTTTTCTGTTATTAAAGCCGTGGGCTGACAGCTGCAAACCAGCTCCTTGGGGTCCTGGGAGGTTACTCCATCCTCGCCCCTCACAGACATGTCTGTAAGAAACACTGAATTTGCTGTTAGCTCCAGGGCTGGAGAGAGGCATTTTCCACCTCCCTGGGCTCAACTAATTGGCTATAGATTCTCACTGCGAAGAGAAGGAACAGCACTCAGACACCTGCCGTCTCTGCAGCCAGGAAGGGAGCTTGGCGAGGAGGTCAGGGTGAGTCAGCCTGTGCCCAGTGTGGGCTCCTGGGTGCAGCTTTTGGGCAAACTGGGTGGGTGGAGCCCCAGAGCACAGCTTTTTCCTCTGCCCCTGAGGGTCCCAGCAACCGGGGCCTCTTTCTCAAGGTGTTCTGTCCCAGCATGAGGGACCTGCCCTCTGCCAGGTAGCTGAGGGCCCATTCTATAGGACCAAGAACTGAAAGAGAATAAATAGTCACTGAGTCCCAGCACCCAACCTAGCCCCAAATCAGAAGAAGGGAAATAAGACCCAGAGGGGACAAGACACACAGCCACTCACCCAGTTTATTCTAGATGGAGCCACAGATAGATTCAGGAGGCCCCTCACACGCTGACCCTTGGTCATCTCCTGACCCCTGATTGTTGGCAGACAAGAGCCGGAGCAGGTCATCCATCTCTGATCTCAGTAATATCCTGTCCGCACTGGGCGATGCTGGACTAGGAAGCTGCTTCTTGCTTGAAATTTCCGGTGCTGCTTTTGGAGCCCAGGAGGGGGCTATAAAACCATTTGGCTGGTCCAGATATCAATCAGTGAATGAAGAGGGCCCTAGAGCAGGCTGGGCAGAGCGAAGAGCCAGCAAGAGGAATGTGTCTCCCTGGAGCCAGTGAACATCCCGAGGGCAAGTTGGGGACCGTGTTTTGATCATTTTTGAGTCCCCAGCACTCAGCCCAGTGCCTGACGTGCAAAGGCCGTCAGTTAACATTGTTTTAGTCGTTGATCAAATGAGTAGATTGGTGCACGCAAACACGCACACACAGAAGAAATGCGACACAATTTTTCCAAGTCTAGAAAAATAGTTTTCTAATGTCGAAACAGAACGGGTGAGGCCGGGGCATTGGGTTCTGTAGTCCCCTTGGGCTCTTAATGATCGAAACACAACTACCGCCACTTCTCCTTGCCACCTGCACAGAGCCACCTCCCTGGTGCTGCCCCCCCTCTTCTACAGCAGCCCAGCCCCCACCCACGTACCCTACCTTCCTCCTCCTCAGCACAGCCCAGCAGCCAAGCTTCCAAAGCTTCTCTCTCTCTCTCTCTCCCAAAGCCAATCCCAGTCCTTCTACCTGACACTTCAGGCCCGCTGAAGGAGAGAGAGGCCACTGGTCCTGCATC
The DNA here is from genome assembly GCA_963575035.1 of Avahi laniger. NCBI lineage: Eukaryota > Metazoa > Chordata > Mammalia > Primates > Indriidae > Avahi > Avahi laniger. Next base: position 24,906 of record CAUYSK010118410.1, read on the forward strand.
TGGCTGGAGGTCTGAGGTGATCTAGATTGGGGGTGGTGGACAGAGTTCTTCAGGGCATCTCTGTCCCTCTTGCTCCAGTGCTTGGAAATGAAGGGCAGACACTTCGAGTCAACATAGAGCAGACATTCCTGGCAAGGCCTACCTGTGGTTCTCCAAGTCCTTGGACAGCCAGGGGCTGCAGAGCAGAAGTACTTCTCGCAGAGCTGACGTCTCTTGGAGATAGGGACTTCATTGGTTTTGGTAATCGCTCTCACTCCCATTCACCAACTTTGCTCATCGGTTTCCAGAATGAGCTGAGAGGAGAAACTCTGACGGCAGAGGAGAACAAGGCCTGAGCGAGCCCAAATGTGCTCCCTGTTGACGCTGAACCCTGCTGCCCTTAGTCAGCGGTTGCCTTGACCCCGACTGACCTGGGAACAGGGTCAGGAAGCAGACCATATTTTGAAATTCAACCGACCCCTTTTCCTTGGAGCAATATCTCTGAAAAGGAAGCCCTTGTGTTTATACCCCATCGTCCTGGCACAGAGGAGGAATGGGTTTGTGGACCAAGAAACATTTGACCAAGAAACATAAGTTTGGGGAGTAACTTTAGCTCTTGCATTCATGGATCTCAAGAAATAAATGAGTTCCTGTCAGTACGAACGAATAAACCAAGTACAAAGATGCTGAGAAAATTCAGAATAATGGAGTGATGGATGTCAGGCCAAATGAATCAGGAAAGGTTTTGTGGAAGAAGAAATGTTTTCTTAGAACCTGAAAGAGGAAAAAGAATGGAAGTAACAGTTGTTGGGTTCCTGCTTCTCTATGTTAGGCATTGCCCAAGGCACATGTGTTTTCCTGTTTGTTTCTGTGTGCTGCATTCCGGCTAGTTCCTTCTAACCTGCAGTGCACTAATTTTCCCTTCAGCTGTGTTTAAACTCATCCATTGAGGACTTAATTTTGTTTGTTTTGCTTTTTAGTCCTATAATTTCTATTTGGATTTTTTCAAAATTACAAGGCCACTTTTTAGTTTCTCTTCCCTAACAAAATTTTCAAGCTTGCCTTTTATTTCTTTGAATTACAAACATAGTTGTCTGTGTTTGATAATTCCAGTACAGTCATGCTTCACTTAATTATGGGGATATGTTATAAGAAATGAATCATTAGGCAATTTCTTCATTGTACAAACATCATGGAGTGCACTTAACCTAGATGGTACAGCTACTACACACCTAGGCTGCATGGTACAGCCTCTTGCTCCTAGGCTACGAACCTGTACAGTGTGTTACTGTACTGAATATTGTAGGCAATTGTAACACAATAGTAAGTATCTTTGTATCTAAACATATCTAAACATAGAAAAAGTACAGTAAAAATGCGGTATTATAGTCTTAAGGGATCATGATTATATATGCAGTCATCACCGGCTAAAACAACCTTATGTGATGTGTGACTGTATTTTAGTTCCTTGCGGGTCTCTTTTTATTATCATTTCTTCCGGTTCTCACTCATAATGTCTTCTTTTCTTACATGCTTTGTTGCTTTTGACTCTGTGCTGGTCAATGTATTTGATTTCACCTGTTTCTTTTCTTTTCTTTTTTTAATAGAGATGGAGTCTTGCTCTTGCTCAGACCAGTCTCGAACTTCTGAGACTAGCCTGCAATGGGAGGGGATATTTACTCCTAGTTCATCTTTACCATGACGGTGAAGCCCTTCGGGACCCCATCTTTGATGGGGGAGAGAGTATATATCCAGTTCCCACCTTGGAGGGGAATCTGCAAAAACCACATCTCCTTTTTGCCCCTGTTACTTCTGGATTAATTTCTTTTTAAAGGCAAAAGTGATGCTGAGTACTGGATTACCTCTCTAAATTTTCACTTCCTCAGAGATATGGCCCCGTGATTCCTCATTGCTTTGTTACCTCTTTGAGGATTTCAAGAAAATGTTTGTTATATTCCATCCAGCGTTTTGAATTGTGCTCAGCTGGATGGTCTATTCAAATTTCTTAGCTTTCTGTTACTGGGAGTAGATGTCCCTTTCCTTCTCTCATTTTTCCTCACAACCACCAAACAAAGTGAGTAGATATGAATATTCCCATTTTACAAGTGAGAAAATGAGAGTTCGAGATTGTGCTTTTTAGTTCTAGAATTTCTATTTGGATTTTTTTCAAAATTGCTAGGTCACTCTGTAGTTTCTATTCCCTAACAAAAGTTAGAGATTTTATCCAGATTTTACTCAGAGGACTTGAGTGTTGAATCAAGATTGTTTGGAGCCCAAAGTCCATAATTTTCCACTAGAGCGTGCTTGGGAATGGACAGAGGGAGCAGGAGAGCTCTTCAGAGTGTCCGTGGAGGACACTGCGAGAGTGCAAAGGGAAACGCGGGAGCTATGAGTAGATGCATCCACAGAGCAGCTTCCGCGTCAGAAAGAATGTCCTCAGCAGGCCATGCTGAGCAAGTACTGCCCACTGGCGTAGAAAGTCCCTGTTGAAAGAGATGTGCCCTCCTGGAGTGACCCTGTTCTTGGGGAGACAGGTGTGCTCCCTGGAGCTGGAGGCAGGCGAGCACCCCAGCAGCGGGGAGCCATGTCAGAGCAGGTGTGTGCCACAGAGCAGAGCGTGCCCCATGGGAGACACGAGATGGTGGCTTGGTGGAAGGGCCGCGGAGGAAGGCCAGAGGATTTGGCCTGATGAAAACTACAAAGCCCTCGCTAACCTCATATTCCTGCCTCTCCTCTTCCGTCCCCCCTTATCCGCTTCCTGCCACCAGGAGATGACCCAACAGCTTGGGTCATAGAATACTTTGGTCCCAGACTTCTGAGTTTAGAAAAACATAAACACTTTCTGTAATTCCTTTCTCCCCACAAGCCAGTGGCTGCCTTTTCACCGCAGCGGCGGGAGAATTCCCTTCAGGGGTTTCCCCCGTGCGGGGCAGACAGCGGCCCCAGCTCTGCACGCTCCCTACCTCCTCGCTCGGATCTTCTCAAGGAAAGTTTGCGTCTTCCCTAAAGCTTAAGGTCTCTGCTGAGCCAAGCTCTTTAAAGGGAGTTGATTTACGCCCCTCTAGGAATTTTCTTTTTGGACTTGGTAATATTTCTAAGATGAATTTTCATACCATCCACACAGGAGGCTCATTAAAACACACAGGGTATGTGTTAGCCTGACTGTGACAGGCTCAGTAAGGACCCCGCCAGCTGGGAGTCCAAGACAGGGCAGACTGGCAGTACGTTCAGGCCCAGAGCAAGGACAAGGGGGCAAGGCTGGCACCAGGCGCTCGCCCACCGGGGGTGCGGCGGCGGGGCTTTGGCTGGTCCCCCGGAAGAGTTCCTCCCCACGTGTCCCTGACCAGTGGGCTGGACCGAGATGTGTGCATTCTCTTCTCGTGGATTGTCTTACTTCTTTTCCTCGTTGGGCTTGGTGTTCCACTGAGATTAATGGTCAATTGAGTCATTTTAAAGGGGCCTTTTGACAAAGAGAAAGCAAATAAATTAGCCCTGCCTGTCAGCTTAGGCTGCCCTTTCCTGCATGCCACCCAGCTCTGCTTTGTAGCCAAGGCCTCTGTCCTTTATTTGAGCCACGCGTCACCCTGCAGCAGGCTGGGAGTCTGTCCGCATGACCCACCCACACCATCAGCCACGCACACAAGGCCCTCAAAGGGCCCAAGGCAGGAGAGGGGACAGTACACGGGACAGGGAGGTGGGGAAAGGCTGTGGAGCCTTGAGGAGCCTTGGCCTGTCCGTGCCCAACTGTTCTAGGGACGACCTTCCTCCCTCACTGAGAGCCTGGGATCTGGGGCAGACTGCCGGGGCTCCAGTCCCAGCTCTACTGTTAATTAGCTGCCTGATTTGGTGATCATTCCTTAACCTCTCTGAGCCTTAGTTTCCTAATCTGCAAAATGGAGATAATCATAGAACTCATCCCCTGGGCTTGTTGGGAGAATTACATAAGCTAATACGCACAAAATACTTGGACCAGTGCCCGGCACATAGTAGGCATTCATGTACTGTGATTACCTATACGCTCCCAGCGGTGGAGCAGAGCACCCCGCCCCATCCCCTTTACTTGGAAGGCAGTCGTATTTCCTACAGAGGCTGCCGCTGGGACTGCCAAGGAAGCCATGCCGAGGCATGCGATTGACCCCAGCATGCTCCCTTCCCTACACACGACAGCCACGCTGGGCCCAGAACATACAAGGTTAATCGAAGGACAGAAATATCACAAAAGGAGGGGTCAGAGTGAAGAGGCTGCACTACAACATAACATGTGTGCAGTCACATCGGGCTTTGGGGGAGGCTGGCAGATGGGCCCCTGCTAGCCCTGTAGCGACCCCCAAGCCCACCTGCCTCCTTTCTGCCTGCATGAGAATCTAAATTACATTAAATATTGACCAACAGGGAGTGCATCCTGCCGGGACTGATGGGAGACTCTGATTACCAAGGAAACCAGGGAGTCCTTGGCCACCGCATTGCCATGTCGCTTTGGTGGCAGCAGGAAGGTGAGGGCGGAGCAAGGGGAGATGCCAAGGACATGGGGAATATGAGAGGAGGCCTGTTCCACAGGGAAGGGGCTGGCGGCTTCTGCCAAGTGGTTGTTGCCACCCACCCTGTTTCAAGCTCTGCCATAGAGAGGATACGAAGTAGCATAAGACACAGCCCTGCCCTCAGGAAGCAGGAGTCCAGTTGGCAAGCTGAGTCCCCAAATAAAAGTGTTCAAGAAGCCGCAAGGGATTTTTGCAGGGCTGTTTGTCATATTTGCAAAATGAGCAGGGGCCTCAGGAGGGGGGTGGAGTAGAAGGTTCTTCTCTAGCTTGCTTTTTGTTTTGTTTTTGCTTTACTTTTTATTATGGCAAATTTCAAGTGTATACAAAAATGGAGAAGATGATAAATGAAGCCCCATGTACCTGCCTGCCTGGCTTCCACATGTTGCCCATCCTGTTTGTCCTCACTTGCCTTTTTATCTTTTTTCCTGGAGTATTTTAAAGTAAAATTCCACGTATGTGTCATTTCGCTCATAAATACTTTAGTAGGCATGAACCAGATGATTTTTAAGGTTTCTTCCAGCTCTGACCTGGCACGAGTGGATGTGTGATTGTGGATGTCAGAGGGTTTCTCTGAAGGGGTGAGGAGAAAGTGCTGTGTCCATGCGGGGGCTTGGTGTGTGTGAGGACGCTCACACACACACACAGCAGCCCTAATTGCTCCAGACTATTCCTACTGATCCTCTGATCCTCACAGAGGTCAGCCCAGGCAGAGCTGAGTGTACCAGCGTGGACGTGGGGATCCGAAAGAGGCAGAGAGGGAAAGAGAATCAGATGAGCATCTGTTGATTTGTAAAACATGTAATGAAATCCTATTAGGTGGCAGCGCTGTGGAAAAGCAGACGTGACCCAGGCAGACAAAGCCCTGGGGGTCACCAGCTCAGGCCAGAGAGCAGACAGGCTGGTTAGCGCGGTGCGAGGGGCTGTGCTAGGGTGTCGCACAGAGAGCATCTCACCCAGAACTGCAGGACGAGAAATAGAAAAAGGGGCAAAGACGTAGAGAACCAGAGACTAAAGATCTGAAGAGGCCGGGACTCCGGTCCCCTCCAGGCAGGTGTCCAGACGGATCCCTGCCGAGTACTGCAGGAGCAGCCTCAGCAGCCCGGCACAGCCTCGGGTGGGCTCAAGCAAGCCGGACTGCAGCATGCAGCTCCATTTCCACCTTCCAAAGCAAAAGAAATACTTTGGGGGAATTATCAAGGCTCAGCTGAGTTTGCTGAGCTGAATCAACCAAACCCAGAAGTGCTGAGCCCGGGGCCGGGAGCTTCAAGGTATGCAAGGATTCTTACGGGTTTTCCACAGCTCAGTGGAAACAATAAATTGGCCCCAGGCCCTGGAGCAGGGATTTAAGTCCCTGAGATGAGGTTAGAGGTAGTCGTGTTGGGGACCCAGGAACTTAGTTCTGCTGCAGGCTCTAAGGGAGGCCTGTCTTAGACATCAGGACCGAATCTAGCCCACCCTCCCACAGTGCCCTTTAACAGCCCGCTCCTTGCCCAGTATTGTGTGGTGCTGACGTCATACAGAAGTAAAGACCCTATCTTCAGGGTGGTGACATTGAATTTATGATGTACCTCCTGAGTGCCCAGCACTGTGCCAGGCCTGCTCTCGTGACGCTAACCATCTTCTGGTGAGTAGAGAGACACAAATCGAACGTCACGTCCACGCTGCTCTGCGAGTGCACAGTGACCGTTCCCTCGGGGAGACATCAGTCCTGAGTGCACAGCTGACGGAGCGGCAGGGATCTAAGTCACTGCACTGAAGTCACACAGCTAGGGAGAGAAAGCAGCAGGCTCACAGTCGAGGGCCTTCTGACTCCAGAGTCTCCATTCTTTGTACGATGCCACGTTGTCCCCAGCTTAGGGCCTGTCAGGGAACGGGGCTTGGGCGAGTGTGGAACAGCCACCAAAAGTGCAGCTCAGTGAGATGGGGAGCCAGGTGGTGCCGTAGGAACTTGGAGGAGGGCTGTCGTGCTGTCGTGCTGTTGCGCTGGCAGAGTGAGGGACGTACTCTGCAGTTCCCCGGGGCAGAGCCGGGACTCGCAGGTGCGTGGCACAGGTGAACTGACCAGGTGAACCGAGCGGCCCAGCCATGGCCCACGTTGTTTCGTGCAGAGGAGTAACAAAGCTCTGTAGGCCACTTCACAGTTCCTGAAGTGCTTTTACGGACTTGATTTCTATATCAGCCCTGCCAGGTAGGTTATTGCTGTTCCATTGTACAGATGACTAAACTGAGGCCCAGGAGGCTTGTGATGGCCTGAGGTCTCTCAGTGGGTAGCGGGAGAGCAAGGAGTTGAGCGCAGGTCTGTGACTCCAAAGCCTGCGCCCGGTGAGTGCTGAGGCCGAAAGCCTGCCGGGAAGTGGATCCCGCACCACGTGGAGGCTGGGCCTGCCCCTTGTAAGACCCTTCAGGACCCTGTAAGAGACCGAGACTTAATGGAAGAGGGAGAACCTCCGGCCATCGGAGGATGGGGCCGGGTGGGAGGGGAAGAGAGGACAGCTGAGGCGGCAAAGGGCGGTACTGGAGCAGCAGAGGGCGGGGGTGCAAGATAGGGTTCTGGGGGATGGTAATGGAGAGCAGAGCTCCGAAGAGTGGGGGACACCTGGTGGCCGCGTTGAAGCTCAAAGGGTCAACTCACTTAGCACTCAGTCTGGCCTGGCTGGGGCTAAGACTCCTCTCATCCCTACGTCCTGCCTCTTCTACCTCCTGTCACTGCCTCGGCCGCCACCCCAGCTGGAACGCTGAGGACAGATCAGAGGTCTGCATCAGCAACAGAGACTGTCCGCAAGCGTTTGTCTGGCTTCCCGGCCCAGCTTCTGCTTCTAGCTCCCTGCCACCTCCATGGACTTTGACCTTGACGCTTCATTGCCTTTGGAGACCCTGGCCAGCCCTGCCTCTGCTGCACGGACTGCGTGGAGCCCTTCCCACGCTCCCCCAGGGCCCAGCCCTGCCTTCTACAGCGTGCGCCACTCTGGCACTGACCGCGGTTTGCCGTGGCCGCCGCTCCGCTGTGGAGTTGGGGCAGATCACCCCTTTCTGAGGCAGGCTTGCTGGCCCGGGGGAAGGCCGTTGTGTGAACATATGGAGAAGGAGAAGCAGATGGCGCAGGCCTCTGCAGAGGGACAAGGGCTCTGAGGGAGCAATGTGGCTTGACCAGACACACATGCTGTTCCTCGTGTCTCTTTTTTGTCAACTCCTACTCCCAAGAGCGTGGAGAGATAAATGGGGAGAAGCTTCCTGGGGTCTGAGATTGGGGAGAATGGACTGAGCAAGACCCAGTTTCCAGAAGGGCTTCAAGATTGGGGCCAGGGCTTTGGACCTGCCAGGGTGGTTCCCGCCCCAGCCCCAGGGGTGCCCCAGGTCTGGGCATGTGCCTCTTCAGAGCTGAGGGGCTTGTCCCCAAGCAGGGGCGAGTGACTTCACAGCCTCTCAGGCCTCAGCCCTTCCTTCTACTTCTCCCGCCGGGGTACAGAGGTCCTTGCAGACCACACTCTGAGCATGCACTGCCACAGGCAAGGAACAATTGACTGGATATCTAGGGAGTGTCACCGTAGACAGCCACATCCCAGTCTTCATCTCAGTGTCTTCCCACTGACAGGAGGCCAGCGGTGAACTTGGCTACATCTTTCCGGTTTTATCTGCAGGTGGCTGGCTGGCACTCACTGTTCCTTCCCTGTCTGGTTTGAATGTGGGTTTGCTGTCTGTATCCTACTGTGTGCTCACCCTCTCTGTACGCATCCGTGTCAGGGAAGGGTAGGGGCTTGGCTGGAGATGTGCACAGAGACCTCCCAAGCCTGAGCGCACCCCAGTGGGTTCCCCTCCACCCCGATGGTGAGTCAGTTACCAAGTCTAGCAGGTTCTGCTTTCTAAACAGTACACATCTGCCCTCTCCTTCCTGTCCCCACCGTCCCCCCCTTGATTCAGGCCTCATCCCTTCCTGCCTGGACTGGTGCAGTAGCCTCCTAACTGGTCCCCGCCTTTGCTTCATCCCCACCCTGTCCTGCCACCACGCTGCTTTCTGGGTGATCTTTCAGAGATGAATATTTGACATATTTCTCCTCCACTAAAACTCATTGATTCCCCAGTGCTTTCAGGAGGAAGTTCAAAGTCCTTGGATTTACACAGAAGGACCTTCATCTGGCTGCCTCTCCAGCCTCATCTCCCGCCTACCTTTACTCCAGCCAGTAGTTTCTCATGGTTCGTTCGCAGCTCAGAAATCAGCCTGTACCACCATCTCCAGATCTTCTGGCCTCCTCCAGTTTGATTTAGAGGCTCCGCCTCCTCTGTGCTCATACAGGGCCCAGCATACATCCTTCTAGTAGCATTGTGACATTGGATTGTCATCGGGATTTACTTTTCTGTCTTCCCTATGATGTCATAAGTTCCTTGAGGGCAGGGGACATGCCTGTCTATTTAGCTTTGTGTTCCCAGCACCTAACAAAGTACTGGACACAAGGTAAACACCCAGCAGATGTTTGATGAATCGATCAATCCAGAGGAATAGGGTGGAAAAGTGTGGGCCAGTGCATGTGTCCGTGTGTGTGTCCATGTGTGTATGTGTGTTAGTGATAGTTTGTGTGTGTGTGTGTGTGGAGTGGGCGCAGTGGGCAGGGCATCCATCTGGACGGCTCTCCCACCCTATGTGACCTTGTCCCAGGTTCCTCTTATGTGCCCTGGCTGATCTGAGGCTGGTTGCTACATCCCTTTCCTTTGACATTCTACAAGTTTGCAGATCTGTGACCTGTGAAGAGAAGATGGTTGAGAGTAGTGGTTCTCAAAGTGCGGTCCCCAAATCCAGATCACCAACATCACTGTCACCTAGGAACTTAGTTAGAATGCAGAGTCTCATGTCTCACTCCAGAGCTACAGAATCAGAAATCTGAGATTGGGGCCCAGCAATCTATGTTCTAACAAGCCTTCCAGGAAATCTTGAGGCACATTAAAGTTTGAGAGCCACTGGTCTAGAAGAACATCTTTGTCACCCAGCACAACTGAGGTGGCAAGACAAGGAGATTATGGCCACAGACCAAGAGTGGTGAGGAGCTCTTGGCCAGGAGCCTGGAGCTATGACTGGCCGTGACTCTGCAGGGCAGCAGAGCTCCACGGCAATGGCCTGGA
>CAUYSK010118411.1:0-15911 GCA_963575035.1 Avahi laniger
CACTGGTAACCAGGTGTCCTATGCTGAATCACTTAATCTCTTTGTGCCTTAATGTTTGCAAAGCAACATAAATTTAAAATGCCTGCCCTACAGAGATGTTGCTGGGATTAGGTGTGATAATTCATCTACAGCGAATGGCACGGTGCCTGGCACACAAGTGGATGAGGAGGCCATGAAGACCTTTTCAAAGACCTTTGGGGGCCGGGCGCGGTGGCTCACGCCTGTAATCCTAGCACTCTGGGAGGCCGAGGCGGGTGGATTTGTTTGAGCTCAGGAGTTCGAGACCAGCCTGAACAAGAGCAAGACCCCGTCTCTACCAAAAATAGAAGGAAATTAATTGGACAGCTAAACATATATAGAAAAAATTAGCCGGGCATGGTGGCACATGCCTGTAGTCCCAGTTACTTGGGAAGCTGAGACAGTAGGATTGCTTGAGCCCAGGAGTGTTGGGTTGGTGTGATCTCGGCTCACGCCTGGGCACTCCCACTAGCCAGGGCAAAAAAGTGAGCCTCTGTCTCAAAAAAAAAAAAAAAAAAAAAAAGGCTCATCATCTTTGTGGGGAATAATGGGGAATGAGGAATAGATACCCTTTTTGTCTTGGCATTTATAAGCATTTATCAGTTCATTTTTTTAATTTAAAGATAGTAACCACAATTGGTTGTAGAACTTTCAAATAATTTGAGGGGAAAAAATACAAAGAAAACTACCAACACCATAAAAGTCAGGAAAAGATGGAAAAATAAAGCATAATAAAGAGAAAACATAATTTAAGATGTATGAATACATTCTTAGCATTGACAACAATAAATCAAGTGAATTAAATTTCCCTATTGAAAGACAAAAATCCCTCAGAGTGAAAAAACAAAATAAAACTATATTCTCCTGAATAATATCTGAAATAAAATGACACAGAAAGATTGGAAACAAACGAATGGTCAATAAAGTTACAAGCAAGTGGAGAAAAAAAAGAAGAAAAGGAGAAATATAAGATCAAACTGAAATTCGTAATTGAAAAGTAAGCATTAGGTAGAACAAGACCGATTTACTTTAGCAAAAGGTACAATAAAAAGAATAGTGAACACTCACTACATGCTGGGCACTTAGCTGTGTGCTTTACACACATTTTCTCAAATGATCCTTAAAACTCTTTGGAATGACTGTGGTTAACGTTTTCATTTTGCAGATAAGGAACCAGGGGTTAGTGAGATTAGGGGGTGTTCTCGGTGTCACAGTGATAGATGGACTTGGAACTCAAAGCCTGATATGCTAATTCTAAAGTGCAAACACATAGCACCAAAATATTTAAATAAATAGCTAATCGAATAAAAGAATTTATTTTTAAAATTTTACCCCATTTCTCTAAGAATTTGACAGATCACACAGACCAAACTAAATAGAAAAAAGATGATTTGGATAGTGAACAAAACACATATGTAATACATACAGATAACTGAGCTCTAAAACCATAGGATAGACAAATGCCTTCTTTTCTAAAGTCCAAGAATATTTACAAACACTGAAATGTTCTAAGGCACAGAGACAATCTTATCAAATTTTCAAGAATGGAAATCTAGGGCCTAAGGCATAGCTTTTGACCCTAACATAAGAAAGCTATAAATTAATTATTAAAAGATAACTAAAGTCTTCTTGATGATTTTTAAAATTTTTTCTAAATAAAAATAAGTATAATCTGCAAGCATAGATTAGTTAAAAATTATGAACAGTGAGCACACACTTATTAAAAATGCAGGGGTTCAGGACATTGGACATTTGGCAATGATTTCTCTCTCTTTCTCTCTTTTTTTTTTATTTTTGTCACCCAGGCTGGAGTGCAGTAGTGCAATCATAGCTCACTGTAACCTCCAACTCCTGGGATCAACCCTCAGCCTCCAGAGTAGGTAGGACTACAGGTGTGGGCCACCATACCTGGCTAATTTTCTTTTATTTTATTTTATTTTATTTTTTGATAGAGACAGGGTCTTGCTATGTTGCCCAGCCTGGTCTCAAACTCCTGGCCTCAAGCCATCCTCCTGCCTCACCCTCCCAAAGTGCTGGGATTACAGGTGTGAGCCACCCTGCCTGGCCCAGTGATTTCTGAATATGACACCAAAAGCGCAGGCAACGAAAATAGATCAAACAGATTACATCAAAATGAAAAACTTCTGTGCATCAAAGGACACAATCAACAGAGGGAAAAGACACCCTACAGAATGACAGAAAATATTTTCAAATCATATATGTGATAAGTGGTTAATATCCAGAATATATAAAGAACTCCTGTAACTCAACAACAACAAAATCCAACCAGATCGAAAAATGCGCAAAGAACTTGAACTTTTCCAGAGAATGTAAATAAATGGCCAACAAGCCGGTGAAAAGATGTTCAGCATCATGAATCACTAGGGAAATGCAAATCAAAACCACAATGAGATACCACCTCACACCTAGCAGGATAGCTACTATTTAAAAAAAATAAACAACAGAAAAAAATAAGCATAAGCAAAAGCACTTGTTTGAGCAGAAACCGAATACAGTGAGGGAGCAAGTCATGTGAATATCTGGCAGAATATTCCAGCCAGATGGAAGAGCAAGAGCAAAGTTCCCGAAATGAGACTGTGAGTAGGAAGTTCTAGGAAGAGTAAGGAGAAAGGCTTGAAATAGTGCAATAAATGAGAGGAAAGGTCTAAGACATGAAGCTGAAGAGGTAGCCAGAGACCAGATAGCAAAGGGCTTTGCAGGCATGAAAAAGATTTTGGACTTTGTTCTTACTGTAGTAAGAACGTGGGAAGCCACTGAAGGATTGAGAGCAGGAGAGTGAAATGTTTTGTTTCATCTGAAAATATCCCTCTGGCTATAGTGCAGAGAATGGGCAGTGGTGTGAGGAGCGAGAGTGGAGGCGAAGAGGCGAGTTTGGTGGCTATTCCAGAAATCCATGTGAGACAGTGACAGAGGCTTGGACTCAGCGGGGAATGGCATGGGAGGTGAGAAATACTGGACGAGTGACGTGTTCTGAAGACAGAGTCAACAGGATTTGCCGAAGGCTTTGATGCTGCGTGTGAAACGCCATGAGGAATCAAGGCAGGCAGTACAGTTTTGGTCTTAGTAACTGAATGAATGGTGGTGCCTTTTGTTAAATAAAGACTAGGGGTAAGCAGGTAAAAGGAATGAAGGAAGGAAGGAAGAAAAAACAAATGTTGGCGAGGATGTGGGAAAACTGGAACCCTTATGCACTGTTGGTGGGAATGTAAAATGGTGCAGCTGCTGTGGAAAACAGTATGGCAGCTCCTCAAAAAATTAAAGATAGAACTACCATAAGTTCCAACAATTCCCCTCTGGGTATATACTCCAAAGAATTGAAAGCAGGGTCTCGAGTGATATTTGTACACCCACGTGAGTAGCAGCATTATTTACAATCATCAACAAGGAGAATTAACCCAAGTGTCCTTCAACAGATGAATCAATAAACAAAATGTGATAAATACATACAAGGGCATTATTCAGCTTTAAAAAGGAAGAAAATTCTGACACATGCTACAAGATGGATGAAACTTGAGGGCATTATGTCACCTTGCTTTTAAAATCTGTAAGTTATTTTATAATGTCCTCTTTAAATGCTTGCATCTCTTTGTAAATACTTTTAATAGAGAGGTCATAATATCTGATTTCTCTGAGACTATACCCAACTAGTTGTTAGACTTTTTTTTTTTTTGAGATAAGGTCTTGCTCTGTTGCCTGAGTTAGAGTGCAGTGGTGTCATCATAGCTCACTGCAACCTCAAACTCCTAGGCCAAGAAATCCTCCTCCATCAGCCTCCTGAGTGGCTGTGACTACGGGCACATGCCACGATACCCAGCTGATTTTTCTATTTTTTGTAGATACATGGTCTCACTATGTTGCTCAGGCTGGTCTTGAACTCCTGGGCTCAAGCAATCCTCCTGCCTCAGCCTCCCAGAGTGCTAGGATTATAGGTGTGAGCCATAGTGCCCTGCTGGAATTTTTTATCTGTTTCCTGGGATAGTTCTGAGAAGTTTTATCTTTTCTTTTATCTTTTGCTTATGTTTCTTTTCTATTTTTCGTTTATTTACTTATTACTTTTCCACTTTTTACACGCATTCCTGTTGATATTTTCTTATTATAATTACTTACTTTTGTCGGGAACCGACTGCTGAGGAACAGTGTAGGGTGGAGGGATCGGGAAAGGTTAAAAGAGAAAAAAGAAGAAGAGAAAAGAAAAAGAAAGAAATTGAGGCGGTCCCAGCTATGATTTGGATTTTTTGGTCACTGATGCACCCTCACCAAGTTTCATATGTCCTTTCCCCATAGACACCTGTTATTTAGTTTTTGACATTTAAAAAGACAGTGTTATGCACAGTAAAGCTTCTGCGTTTTTTCCCTGTGATCTGGTAATCACTGTCTCCCCTCCTTCCATGTTACCTCTGACAGTCTCCATTGGCCTAGAGGCTGGGTTATTAATGATAAAAATGACATGGTTATGTAATTCCTGTCACTTCCCTGGGATGTTCTGTGATACAGTGGTCTCCCTTCATCCACAGGGGATAAGTTCTAAGACCCCCAGTGGATGCCTGAAACCATGGGTAGTACCAAACCCTATATATACTGTGCTTTTTTTGATCTCATAACCAAGACCACTACTAAGTGATAGATAAGCATACCTCATTTTATTATGCTTCACTTTATTGACTTCACACATACTGTGTTTTTTACAAATTGAAGGTTTGTGGGAACCCTGCATGGATCAAGTCTATCAGCACCATTTTTCCAACAGCATGTGTTCGTTTTGTGTCTCTATGACACATTTTGGAATACTTCAAACTGTTCCATTATATTATTATGTCTGTTATCATGATTTGTGATCACTGATCTTCAATTTACTATTGTAATTGTTTTGGGGGTGTGACAAACTGAGCCCATAAAAGACAGTGAACTTCATCCATAAATGTGTCAACTCTGACTGCTCTATTTATTGGCCATTCCCCTGTCTCTCTCCCTCTCCTCAGGCAACCCTATTTCCTGAGACACAACAATATTGAAATTAGGCCAATTAATAACCCTATAAATTTTCAAGTAAAAGAAAAATTTCCATGTCTCTCACTTTCAATCAAAAGCTAGAAATGATTAAGCTTAGTGAGGAAGGTATGTCAAAAGCTGAAATAGGCGGAAAGCTAGGCCTCTTATGCCAAGGACTTAGCCAAATGAATGCAAAAAAAAGAAAAAAAGTTTTCGAGGAAAATTAAAAATGCTACTCCAGTGAGCACACAAATGATAGGACAGTGAAACAGCCTTATTGCTGATATGGAGAAAGTTTGAGTGGTCAGGATAGAAGATCAAACCAGCTACGACATTCCCTTAAGCCAAAACCTAATCCAAAGCAAGGGCCTAACTCTCTCCAATTCTGTGAAGGCTCAGAGAGATGAGGAAGCTGCAGAAGGAAAGTTGGAAGCTAGCAGAGGTTGGTTCATGAGGTTTAAGGGAGGAAGCCATTCCTATAACGTAAAAGTACAAGGTGAAGCAGCAAATGCTGATGTAGAAGCGCAGCAAGTTAGCCAGAAGATCTAGGTAAGATCACTGATGAAGGTGGCTACACTAAACAACAGATTTTCAATGCAGACAGTAGACAAAACAGCCTGATATTGCAAGAAGATGCTTTCTAGGACTTTCATAGCTGGAGAGGAGAAATCAATGCCTGGCTTCAAAGCTTCAAAAGATAGGCTAATTCTCTTAGTAGGGGCTAATGCAGCTGGTGATTTTAAGTTGAAGTTAATGCTTATTTCCCATTCTGAAAATCCTGGGGCTCTTAAGAATTATGTTAAATCTATTCTGCCTGTGCTCTATAAATGGAGCCTCGATGAGAGCACATCTGTTTATAGTATGGCTTACTGAATATTTTAAGTCCACTGTTGAGATCTACTGCTCAGAAAAAAAGATTCTTTTCAAAATATTACTGCTCATTGACAATGCACCTGATCACCCGAAAGCTCTCATGGAGATGGCAAGAAGATGGATGTTGTTTTCATGCTGCTGACACAACGTCCGTTCTGCAGCCTGTCCATCAAGGAGTAATTCCAACTTTCAAGGCTTATTATTGAAGAAACACATTTTGTAAGGCTACAGCTGACATAAATAGTGATTCCTCTGATGAATCTGGGCAACGTAAATTGAAATGAAAAGCTCGGGAAAAGATTCACCATTCCAGATGCCATTAAAGAACATTTATGACTCTTTGGAGGGTCAAAATATCAACATTAAGAAGAGTTTGGAAGAAGTTGATTCTGACCGTCATGGGTGAATTCAAAGGGTTCAAGACTTCAGTCTAGAAAGTAATTGCAGATGTGGAAATAGCAAGAGAACCAGAATTAAGAGTGGAGCCTGAAGACGTGACTGAATCGCTGCAACCTCATGATAAAACTTGAACAGACGAGGAGTTGCTTCTTATGGATGAGCAAAGAAAGCGGTTTCTTGAGATGGACTCTACTCCTGGTGAAGATGCCGTGAATATTGTTGAAATGATAACAAAGGACCTAGAATGTTTCATAAACTTAGTTGATAAAAGAGCAGGGTTTGAAAGGATTGCCTTCAACTTTGAAACAAATTCAACTGTGAGTAAAATGATATCAAACAACGTAACATTCTACAGAGAAATCTTTTGTGAACGGAAGAGTCAATCAATGAGGCAAACTTCATTGCTGTCTTATTTTAAGAAGTTGCTTGCTGGGTGTGGTGGCTCACACCTTAATCCTCGCACTCTGGAAGGCCAACGCGGGAGGATCTCTTGAACTCAGGAGTTTAAGACCAATCCGAGCAAAAGCGAGATCCTCATCTCTACTAAAAATAGAAAAATTAGCCAGGTGTGATGGCATGTACCTGGAATCCCAGCTACTCGGGAGGCTGAGGTAGGAGAATCTCTTGAGCCCAGGAGTTTAAGGTTGCTGTGAGCTAGGCTGACACCAGAGCACTCTAGCCCAGGTGACACCCAGGTGACAGAGTGAGACTCCGTCTCAAAAAAAAAAAAAAAAACTTAAAAGAAATAAAACAAAAAAGAAATTGCCACCATAACTTTCAGCAACCGCCACCCTGATCAGTCAGCAGCCATCAACATCGAGGCAAGACCTCCACCAGCAAAAAGATCACAAATCACCAAAGGCTCAGATGATCGTTAGCGTGTTTTAGCAATAAAGTATATTTTGATTAAGACATGTACATTTTTTAGACAAAACACTATTGCACACTTAGTAGATTACAGTATAGTGTAAACATAACTTTTATATGCACTGGGAAACCAAAAACTTTGTGTGACTTGCATTATGGTGCTATTCATCTTATTGCAGTGGTCTGGAACTGAACCTACAACATCTCTGAGGTGTGCCTGTACAGCACGGGCTATGGCACAAAGGGATGATTGATCTCCCTGGGTGGGACAGAGTGGGACAGCAAGAGATTTCATCACACTACTCAGAAGAGCATGCAGTTTAAAACATATGCATTGTTTATTTCTGAAATTTTCCATTTAATATTTTTGGACCGCAGTTGACTGTGGGTAACTGAAACCCCAGAAAGCAAAACCCTGGATAATGGGGGACTCCTGTATACAATTTGGTGTCTATAGGAACAGTCCCTGCTTTTACTGAGGCCAGTCCACACTCTGATAAAGGAATCTGAATTTGTTTTCAAGCCACTGACATTCTCACCTAGGGTACGAAGAGGCTCCTGGTGGACTCTTAATATCCACCTTCTCTTGGCCTCTGATTTTCACAGCATTTTGCAAGCATGTTTCATAATTGTGGCTTGGGATTGTGACTGCGATGGTTAGTTTATGTCAATTTAGCTACGTTAGAGAACCCAGTTATTTAATCAAACACTAATCTAAGTGTTCCAAGCAAAGCACACGGGGAGCAAAACGCAAGGAGACACTACCTCTCAGGTGCCGATCCTGCATTTTCACAACCCCGAGAGTGAAGGCCTTCCTAAATTTGCACCCCACTTGCCTGTTGAGTGCAATATGTTTTAAAAGCATGAGAAAATTGTATATAAAAATTACTACAAATGTTTAAAAAGAGACTCTGCCCCCCAAAAAAATCTAAAGGAAATTTACTATTAATAAATTATTAACAACAATATCTATGTAATAGTAGCTATAAGTAATTTTTTCCTTTTGTACTTTTTAGCGTTTTACAAATATTTAATGGGCATGTCATCCAATTCAAATTAAAAAAGTCTTTAAAAAAATGCACTAGGTATTGCACTTTACAATCCCATAGTAATGTTAGCAGGAAATGCGAGAGAGAATAGGAATCTATGGATACGGGCAGACAGGGAAAACGGAGAATTGGCCCCAAGACTGCCTCCCTGCTTTCTAGTACGTATAGGACTATCATTTTTATTTTTTTCTGATGATCCAAAAGGCCATTTCTAGTGGAACTCTGTTTACATCCCTCTAGGGCCTGTTGCTCAGAGCTGAGCCACAGAGCCCTGGACAGAGACCGGCCACTGTCATCCACTCTGTGTGTCAGTGGAGCCTCCCACGCATGTGGAGTTGATGATTTGGTAAATATATCTAGAGGCTTTTAAAAAGCATATTCCTGGAATTCAGGCTCCCTACTGTTAAAATAAATAAATTCTCTACCCAGGCATGCCAGAAAGGAGTTGGGCTTTGGAGCTAAGGTCAAGGGCAGGGTCAGTCAGCAGGGGCCTTATAAAACCCCAGGGGCTGACATTTCAATGCAGAGTAAGGTTTTTTTAAAATGTAAAAGTAAGTGTTTGCAGATTCTTGAAACAAACAAACAAATGTGACCTGGCATCTTTTTGTGGGTAAGGGATAGGAGGAGTGTCCGTTTAAAAAAAGAGCTCTCCAGCTGTTATTAGGTGGTAAAATTGTAATTAAATAAAGCAGCAGGCCTTATTTGATAACAAGGCAACCTTTTTGGGCTTAACTATTGTTTCAATTGGGTAATTTTCTACCATATATCAAACAGAGCCCCTTTAATGGACAAATATAAACACAAAAAGTTATCTCTAAAGGCAGTATCTTTGGAGAAAACACCAGAGGATCAAAAGACTATACAATTATTACCAAAGAAAGAATTAAGTTTCAGTTACATACTTGGAACCATTTCAGTGTTTTAGTGTAATACAGATTTACCTATAACTGCAACTTGGTTTGGGTTACTTAAAGGAAAAAAATGAACATATTCTCTAAGTTTGGAATGTATAAAAATCTTCTGTTTCTTGTAAGTTCTAAGTAAAATCAGCACTAGCAAAATAATTAGGTTTCACATAGCTCTACAAGTATACATTTGATGTGCAAATGCAGAATCACAGCATTTTTAAACCTGAAAAGGCATTCATATTACCCAAGTTGAGTTGTCAGAAATCAGTCCAACATGATGCTTCATTAAAAAGGTATTCTAGGCAAGGCACAGTGGCTCACTCACGCCTGTAATCTCAGCACTTTGGAAAGCTGAGGTGAGAGGATCACTGGAGGCCAGGAGTTCAAGACCAGCCTGGGCAAATAGTGAGACCCTGTCTCTACCAAAAAAAAAAAAAAAGTATTCTATAGTCAAATAAGTTTTGGAAATGGCACGTACTTTACCCTCATCTTGAAAATCCATAATTCAAATGATCATATAAAGGCTGGAAGAAATTCTGCAGTAAGTACTCATTATAACTTTGTTTAACCCAAAGTTTGTGAAATATACACAACCATAGAGCCCCTTTTTTGCATAATATCTATTAATATTTTGTATGACCTCTGGGAAACACTGCTCTAGGCCAATGTCCTCATATTTATAGAAAGAGAGGACACAGGGATAAATTGATTTGTTTAAGGAAATGGTCCTTTATTTACTTAGAGAAATTCTTAGGTAAATAAGCTACAATGTATTTTTAAAATCAACTAAAATTATTTTCTTCCTATTGAAATTTTGCTTCAAATCGTCAGTGATCATAGGAAAAAACAATCTAGGCTTGCCTTGTTTTCTGCAGCTAGACTTTTGGTGAAAAATAGTACATACTCTAGTCTTCCCTGACTCTTAAATAGGTTTATGTAAATCAAATAACTCAGCATCTGATGTAAATTAAACCATCGATGGGGGGTAAATTTCCTATTAATGACCTAGCTATGAAAATATCATTATAAATAACCCTTTCCAGGTTCTGTAGAATTTCCACTACCCTAGAAAATGTTCTCTGATAACTCCCATTACAGTGACTTAGCTTTTCTCTGATCAAAATGTAATCGAATTCTGTCTTCTATTGTTACCTACCTGTCTTATGTGTGTATCTAATCTTCCGAAGCAGATTGCAAGCTTCTAGAAAGCTAGAACTAATTCTTCCTTTTCCTTTGAGTCATCCTAGACACTAATAGATGCTGAGGAAATACTTTTGAAAGGCTCATAAATGACGAATTGAATGAAATAGGGAGAAATGGTCAGCATGAAGAATTAGGATAGGAGCCCAGCCTTCCACTGTCTTTCTGCCTTCAGTGCAGAGCTCTCCCTCCCTCTCAGCTTGTATGGCTGGCAACACCCTCTTGGCACTTTTGTCTAGGGGTCCACGGTAAAGTAGGGTGCCATTGCTCAAGGGACGCTGCCTGATCCTGCCAAAATTCCAGTGAATCAGTGGGAAGCTCATTAAATCAGCAGGGCAAGTACATGTCATGCCCAAAATCTTTTTGGAGCTCAAACAGGCTTTACTCAATCATAAAATGGAAGCCTGGTTTTATTTTTACTTGTTTGGCCTCTAATTAGGTACATTCCCTAAAAGTACAAAGCAGCTGCTTTTATGACACTCAGTTAAACTGTCTCCTCAAAGAGAACCTAATCTCAGAATAGGAACAGTTCTAACTATTGTTTTACTTTTTTCATGGCGAGACTCTGGAGAAGCTGAAGAGGAAGAAAGCATACTCCCTGTCCCTCCTCGTTGCTGATGTGGTTGGAGGACAAGCTCTGTACTGAAAAGGTTTAAACAAACCCACCACCCACAAAGTGAGATCCACTGTTCCCAGGCATTACAGCTGCTGTTACATGCACACCTCCGATAGAAATGGACCGACATTGTCAGATTAATTAATTGTTTTTGCCTACAAACAAGTCACTCAGTGTTGATTGTGTAGGCACCACATTCTCAGTACTGCTTCAGGCACCGCGGGGTTATAGAAGTATCAGGTATTGGTTCCTCCCCTTGAGGCATTTGCAATCTAATAAAGTGAGATAACACTACAATTGAAAAGGACTGTGAACAATACAAGGCGATGTACATGATCCAGTGCTGACTTGGGGGCCTTGGACTTTAACTGCCACAGAAAGTTAGTGGAAGGGGAAAGCCATTGGATGTTTCAGTTGTAAAAGACTTCATGAAGAAAACAGACAGGAGTTGAACACGGAAAGAGGAACGAGGTTTGAGGCAAAGTAGATGGGCTGTCCTTTCCAGTTTCAGGCAACACCATTTTGTTAATTCTTTGAGATGCCCCAATTCTTGATTGCTATAAGGCAGAAGGTATATAAATGAATGCATTTTCAATCACTGGGCTATTATTTTTTTTTTAATTTGTTTTTTACTGCAGCCCACTTACCAAGTGAACTGGGCTATTACTTTTTAAAAATTACCTGTAATAAACAGTTTATTTAGAGACCTACAAATAAATTCGCTCAATTTTCCATTACCTATTTGACATGGTCAGGCCAACAATTTGACTTATTAGCTTTAGAGTTATTAATTACATGGATAAACTGATTAGCAAATAAAAACAAAATGCTTACAATGTACTAGGTCCTGTGTTAGGTGCCAGGGACAAAATGGTACATAACTAATCAAGATGCCTGTCAAGTTTAAACGTGATGGTAGAGACAGACAGATGAAGAACATCATGATTATAATTATAGTGTGTGTCATCAAAGAAAAATAAAGAGAGCTACGAAAGCATAAATCAGGGAAGTCGAATTTAGATTGGAAAGTCAGTGAAAATTTTCTTGAGAAATTGATAATTTAGGCTGAAACTGGAAGTATATAGGAGTAAGAGGGAAGACAGGAATAGAATATTCTAGTAACAGAAAGACAATCAATGTGCTTGGAAAGTAAAGTGAGATAAGCCTGGACAAATAAGTAGAGCTGGGTCATATTTATCTATATTATAAATATATATCATAAATAAATTATAAATTATAGCAAGCTGAAATATTTAGTAGTGGTGGCATTTAATTTTTATCCTTTTATCACAAATTACAATGAGAATCAAATTTCTCTTATGATAAAAGCAATTTGAGAAGAGGAACTTAAAACAGAAATGCCTTGTTATTTCCTTCCATGCTTCCTTTTACACAGTAGACATATACAAGATACAAACAGAACTTTAAAATTCAAGCTAAAGTGGTTACCTGTAAAATTATGGAATAGAGAAATAAGTCCCCCAGGAGGCAACATAGTGAAGTAGTTAGGTGCATGGAATTTTAGAACCAGACTTCCTGGGTTCGAATTCCAGCTAAATTCAAACTAGGTAGGTAAATTCAAGCCTCAATTTTCCTACCTTTAAAATGAGGATAGATTATATTCAAAGTGAAAGCAACTAAAGAAAAAAAAGATAAATTGGAATTTATCAAAATTGAAGACTTTGGTGGCTGGGTGCAGTGGCTTATGCCTATAGTCCCAGCTACACAAGAGTTTGAGGCAGGAGGATTGCTGGAGCCCAGGAGCTCGAGACCAGCCTGGGCAACATAGTGAGAATTCATTTTTTTAAAAAACCGCAAAAACAAACAAACAAAATAAAAATAACAAAATTCCTTCGGTGTTTTAAAAGACAAAATCAAGAAAGTGAAGAAAATCCACAGAATGGGAGAAAATATTTGCAAATCATATATTTTATAAGGGACTTGAATCTAGAATATATTAAAAATTATTATAACTCAATAATAAAAAGATAAATAACCCATTGAAAAATGGGAAAATGATCTGAATAGACATTTCTCCAAAGAAGATAACAAATAGCCAATGAGCGCATGAAAAGATGTTCAACATCATTAGCCATCATGGAAATATAAATCCAAACTACAATAAGATACCAATTCATATGAACTAATATGTGTACAGTAAAAACAGATAGACAATAATGAGTGTTGGGGAGGATGTGGAGCAACTGGAACCCTCATACAGTGCCAATGGGAATATAAAATGGTGCAACCACTCTGGAAAACAGTCTGATAGTTCTTTAGACACTGATATAGTTTGGATATTTGTCCCCTCTAAATCTCATGTTAAAATTTGATTCTCTGATCTTGGAGGCAGGGCCTAGTGGGAGGTGTTTAGGTCATGGGGGTGGATCCCTCATGAATGGTTTCTTGCCCTCCCCACAGTAATGAGTGAGCTCTCACTCTATTAGTTCACATGTGAGCTGGTTGTTTAAAAGAGCATGGCACCCCTCCGCCTTGCTCTTCTGCCTCTCTTGCTGGGTGACACACCTGCTCCCCCTTTGCCTTCTGCCATGTTCATAACCTTCTTGAGGCCCTCACCAAAAGCAGATGCTGGTGCCATGCTTCTTGTACATCCTGCAGAACTGCGATTCAAATAAACATCTCTCTTTATAAATTACCCAACCTCTGGTATTTCCTTTACAGCAACACAAAATAGATTAAGAGACTTAAACATAGAGTTACCACATGATCCAGCAATTCCACTCCTAGCTATGTACTCAAGAGAAATGAAATCAGACATCTACATAAAAACCTGTACATTAACATTTATGGCAGCATTATTAATCATAGCCAGAATGTAGAAACAACCAAAATGTTCATCAACTGGTGAATGGACAAACAAAATGAGGTATATTTAAACAATGAAATATTATTTGGCAGTAAAAAAGAATGAAGTACTGATATATGCCACAACATATATGAACCTTGAAAACAATATGCTAAGCGAAAGGAGCCAGTCACAAAGGACTATATATTATCTGATTTTGTTTATACGAAATTTCCAGAACAGGTAAACTAAAGACACAAAGTAGACTGATGATTGCCTAGGGCTGAGGGGAATAGGAAGACTAGGAGGTAACTGCTAAAGAATACAAGTTTTTTAATGGAGTGATGAAAGCGTTCTAAAATTTATTGTGACGAGAACTTCACAACTCTGTAACTATATTAAAAGCCATTGAATTATACACTTTAAATGGGTGAAATGTGCGGTATGTAAATTATATTTTAGTACAGCTATTTTTAAAATGGGGGTAGATTAAATAAAATACTATGTTTAAAGGAGTGGAATGGTGCCTGACCTATAATTAGTGCTGCATAAATGTTACCCACTAGAATGTAAGACTGTGACCGACGCATAGGACTGTAGACTGCTCCCCCTTCTCCCACAGTTTCACACCGCTTTACTAAAAGCCTATTTACAGCAATTCCTTTTACCTGGTACATCATGTATGGCTATCAAGAAAAAATTACAAAACATACTAAAAGACAAAAAACACAGTGTGAAGAGACAGAATAAACATCAGAACCCAACATGGCAGGAATGTTAGATTGGGAATTTAAAACAACTATGATTAATACGCAAAGAGTTCTAATAGATAAAGTAGACAACATACAAGAACAGATGGGTACTGTAAGCAGAGAGATGGAAATCCTTAGAAAGAACCGAAAAGAAATGGTAAAGAACACTGTAACAGAAATGAAGAATGCCTTCGATGGGCTTACTGGTAGTCTGGACTTGGCTGAGGACAGAACCTCTGAGGATATATCAATAGAAACCTCTAAAACTGAAAAGCAAAGAGAATGAAGACTGAAAAAAACAGAGCAGAATAGCCAAGGACTATGGGATAACTACAAAAGATGTGATGCAATGTATAATGAGAATACCAGAAGGAAAAGAAAGAGAGAAAGGAACAGAAGAAATATTTGAAAGAATAATGACTGAGAATTTCCCCAAACTAATATCAGATGCCAAACCACAGTGGCGAGAAGATCAGAGAGCACCAAGCAAACTAAATGGCAAAAACCAAAATGAAACAAAACAAAAACTACACCTAGGCGTATCATTTTCAAACTACAGATAATCAAAGATAAAGAAAAAATTCTGAAAGAAGCCAAAGGAAAAAAACACCTTATCTATTGTTTTAGTTTGTTTTTGTTGCTCATAACAGACTACCTGAAACTGTGTAATTTATGAAGAAAAGGAATTTATTTCTTAGAGTTATGGAGGCTGAGAAGTCCAAGGTTGAGAGGCTGCATCTGGCAGGGGCCTTCTTGCTGGTGAGGATTCTCTGAAAGTCCTGAGGAGGTATATGGTATCACATGCCAAGGAGGCTGAGCATGCTAACAAGCTAGCTCAGATCTCTCATCTTCTTATAAAGCCGCCAGTTCACCTCCCAGGATAACCCATTAATCCACTAATCCATGAATGGATTAAACCATTTATAATGGTAGAGCCCTCATGATCCAATCACCTCTTAAAGACCCCACCTCTTAATATAGCCGCCTTGGGGATTAAGTTTCAACATGAGTTTTGGAAGAGACATTCAAACCATAGCACTTACAGGGAGCAAATAAAGGAATTACATCTGACTTCTCAGAAATCATGTAAGGAAGAAAAGAGTGGAGTGTCGAGAGGACAAAAACACCAACCTAGAATTTGTTGCCCTGCACAATTATCTTTCAAAAGTAAAAGAAAGGCCGGGCGCGGTGGCTCACGCCTGTAATCCTAGCACTCTGGGAGGCCGAGGCGGGCGGATTGTTTGAGCTCCAGAGTTCGAGACCAGCCTGAGCAAGAGCGAGACCCCGTCTCTACCAAAAATAGAAAGAAATTAATTGGAAAGCTAAAAATATATAGAAAAAATTAGCCAGGCATGGTGGCGCATGTCTGTAGTCCCAGCTACTCGGGAGGCTGAGGCAGAAGGATTGCTTGAG
>CAUYSK010118419.1:0-16066 GCA_963575035.1 Avahi laniger
GAAATGAGATCTGGATGACCGCTGGGAAGAGGGAAACTTCAGATTTATTCCTTCCTTCAGTGCTTTTCCTCAGCCCTAGAGATAGTGGCTGCTGTCTGTATTTCTGTATCCTTTATAGTTTTTCTAGTAAATCTCTTCTTACTACTTAATAATTCTCCATATTGTATTTTTTATTTCAATTACTGTATAATTTCTAGCCCCTGACTGAACCCTGACTTATATAGTTGATGTCTAGATTCTCTGTTTAACAATATATTGTGTATATTGTGTGATTTTTTCCATGACATTGTACATTACAGGTCAACATTTTTAATGAGTATTTTATATGTCAATATGGAATCAATAAATAATTTTATTTGTTAAATTTCTATATTTCCAAACATATTAAAGTAAATATATAAAAGAACTTTAAGCTATCTGTATGATGTACAACCTTCAGCAAGTAGGCTAATTTGAGTTAAATTTATGGCCTTTGCAGCCTATGTAGCTTAGCCATATATACATAATACATAGTTTAGCCAAAAATATCAAATGCTCCACTCTATTCCCTATTTTGATTTTAAAAACTGAGATGATGGATATGTTAATTTGTTTTACTATAATAACCATTTAAATATATATCTGTATTTTATGACATCATGTTGTACACCTTAAATATACACAGTAAAATTTATTTAAAAATAATGACAACAGACAAATATCTAAAATGTTGAGGAAAGTAAAACAATAACTATATGAATATAAGAACTCAAATTCCATTACTATTGTAAATAGTATCTTCTGAAGAAGCACTCACTTTCACTACCTCAGTTGTATAATAACATCGTTAAACAAGTTGGAGTGAATAGGGTGAAAACACAACTCTCCTTTGTATCTCCCCTATTCCTGGCTATTTATGTCTTTTCATTGGATTCCTCTTTTCTTGACCTTCAATTAAATGTCAGGATGTTTCCATAATCTTTCCAGTCTTTTAAAGTAATATAAATACTCATATTTCAATAATCAATACTTACAACTTTTTTCCAGTTTAAAGCTTTCCTATCCACCCAGCTACAACACTTGCTTGGGAAATTGTAGCAAGAGAGCACAGCTGCCCTCTTCTCTCTTCTCATTGTACTCAATTCCTCACTCACTGACTATTAATTCTGACTCTTCCAACGCCTGGGTGAAGGATGGAGGTGGGGTTGGGAAGGGAATTTGTGGCAAAGAATCTAGTCTTGTGTTCATATGTGTGGCTGTGCTCCATTTGGTGGGTCACTTTTGCAGGTTCCTCTGCTATCCCCAGATGAAAATGTCCTCTACTCTAGCCACTCAGGACCCTTTTCTTAGCCTCTGGGATTTCAGTCATCCATCGTTCCACTGGGAAACCTCTGTCTATCGTCTTGAATAAGATTGTTTTAAGATTAGCCAACGTTGTCTCTGCCTCCCCTCTGTAGGGACTAGCCCCTGGAGACATGCACCTTGCCCCACAGATGGAAAGGCCACTTGCTGGCACTTCCTTTCACTCCTCCTGCAGGCAGAGCTGGGTCTAGCAACAGCTTCGGGCCACTTAAGCTTTCATGCTGGATTTAAACATGAAATTTTTTGTTCTTCAAGTGCTAGAGTACCCATTTCAAGTTTTATGAGTACAGGTATTTCCCTTGAAGCATTTCTCTGATGAGTTCTGAATGAGGAGATGGGGGGCAGGGAGCATCATTTCCCTGCCCACTGGTGGAGAAGAATCTAGCACATTAATAATTCTCTCCAAAGAAAACTTCCTAGGACCTTTTTTTTTTTTAGCACATTTAAACTCATTTAATCTCATGTTATAATACTGTATAAACAAATCCCATGAATATATTTAAGTAGCTCAGTTTACAAGATTTCTTAATTTGACATTAGAATACTTTTTGAAGATACTGAAACTTTTACATCTCTTAAGACTTCAAATAATGTTTTTTTTTGAAGATGGATAAAAATCATAAAGTTTATGAAATAGACATATGAAGTCTTCATGGTATAATAGAAAGGACCATCAATTAAAAATCAGAAGAATTTTGAACTCTTAGGCAAGCCATCCAGTTGGCACTAACTGTGCTCACACTGAGGTACTCAAACGGTAGTAATACTCATTGGGGGTTGTGGGGATGGGGGTGGGTAAACTCACAACTAATAGACATGGTGAGCATTGTATGGGGGAAAGGACATGCCTCTAATCCTGGCTTGAGTAAGGCAAAGTCATAACATGTAACCAAAATGTTTGAACCCCCGTAATGCCCTCGTACTATTTATGTAAGCTGAAAGTTGTGACTACCTAATCCTAGTAGGACCAATTTTGTTCACCTCCTTTGTATATCCTTAATGGATGAGCTGGACCTCCATCTCACTTAATATTATGGACTTGTTGTAACCTATTGTTTCGTTCTCCATTTTGAAGCCTCTTCCAACACTGAGAAAATAGGGAAAATAACAATTAATTATCTGTTATATTTACATAATCAGAATGACTCCATATTTATGTGACTTTGCCACTGGATCTGAAAATTCTACCTAAGAACAATATATTTTAAAAAGTTATTTAAAATTTCTGGCAGTATATATTTTCCTATAACTCAATATATAAACTTATTCCCAGACAACTTTGTAGGACAGGGTTGAATTATTAAAAAATATGTCTATACTCTCTATGGGAAGGGCTTTGATTTGGAAC
Source organism: Avahi laniger (assembly GCA_963575035.1). Classification (NCBI taxonomy): domain Eukaryota; kingdom Metazoa; phylum Chordata; class Mammalia; order Primates; family Indriidae; genus Avahi; species Avahi laniger. The sequence goes on from CAUYSK010118419.1 coordinate 2,690, forward strand.
TGGCAAGATTCTGTCACATTTCTGAACAGTAAAAATATATTGTTTTATAGTCACTGCCTAACAGATGAAATTTACCACTATAAATGAGCCAGACACTTAAATATGCCTTACTTACATAGTATTTTCTTCAAGTTTTTGGCAGCAATTCTTCTAATAACCAATGCGACCAGAATCTAACACTCTCCTAATTTTTTATGATTATCCCAATATAAGATAAGGGTATTATTAAGGTCTTTATTTCTATTTGTGTGTTTTATCAAAAATATAAAATTGTAATACAGCAAACAACTTTGAAGTACAAATCTATTGCTTTGAATGCTTATGATCTTGCTTTTATTAGAGTTTAGAATATTTCAGAGATCTAAGTTCATTGGTCTCCCAGTAATTTAGAAATAAATTGTAGTTTATTTTATATAATAAAATACATGAATTTTACTGAATTTCAAATAATAGTTATCACACATTTAATAGGTACAATGTATAGCCTTCCAATAGTGTGTAGTTTACAAGGGACAATTGACATATAAATATTAATACATCAACAGCAAGTCAGATTATTAATACTTTAATAGAGATTCACGTGAAGAGCTACAAATCTTAAGAAAGATTACCTCTGTCACAGGAATTTAGTAAATCATGGAGTGCATTTTGCTGTTGTGTGTTTCTTGAGCAATGAAACTGCTAGGTCAATGACAGAAGGGGTCAAGCCTCTTTTCTCCATTATTGTATACACAGCACTTGGCATAGGCCATGGAACAATTAATTTTTATTGAATGTTTCACTGTAATGATATTATACTATTTATGAGTGTTTAAGAGATATGCTCTATGCTCTACAGAGAGCCTCTTACAGCAATGCAACATAAAAGTCTGGCAAATGATTAGGGTTGGAGGTGTGGACATGGGAATCCAAAAATCATTTTTATAGAGAAGTGACTGTTTGAGTTTTCTATCTTATTCTCTAAGAGATAAGTTACTCAGCCTAAAATTATTTGACATATATTTTAGGACTATAGGGGGGCCCATAAATGACAAAACAGAGGACATAAAATAAGGTGGTATATTTTTCTTGTCTATTAATCCTGGAAGCACTATTGCTAGAAGGCAGGTGAGGTGTCTGGGGAGCACATTAGAGTGCCAGAAGTGCTGCAATATTCATAGAGCTATAGCAGACAGTTTTCAACGTGGTGCCTTTTGGATTTGAAAGATAAACGAGGAGGTGATTCTTTGGGGCCTTGAGTGTGTAAGTTTCTGTGTGTGTCTGTGCCTCTCCCTTACAAACGTGCCTGTGATACAGAGCCCTGAAGAGGCCCTGTCACGTGTAAGTCCTCCATAAATATTTGCTGACTGAAGATTTACAGCTCCAAAGCTAAACCCTAGTAAACAAAAATTTATTACCTCATTCCATCTCCTTTTTCAAGTCTCCACGCTGTCTCAAGTTCTTCCTATCCCCAAATTTCCTGAATGGGCTTGTGCTTTAATTCCTTTACTTCACAGTCATGTTTTTACTCTTATAAAATTCTTCTCTTTAGGCTTACCGACTTGACAATTTTGAGGACCCAATTGGGCAATTTTTAGACTGTTTATGCAAAGCATTTTCTAATCAATAACCAAATAGACTTTTTAAAAAATTCGCATATATCTTCATCCCCTTTGAAGCAGGTAACATGACTAATCCCTTAATTTTAATCATGTAGATTAATTCAGTTTGGCAAAATTTTAAGGTTTCTTTTCATGGCTATCTCTCTTTTTTAATATTTGATGTCCAGTCTTTTATTCTTCCTCTATTTAGTACATCAGTTCTTTAAAGCCTGGAATATGTCTTCTTCTCTCCTACACTGACCTTTTCTGTGCTCAACTCTTACAGAGCAGAACTGCTTCTACATCTATACAGAATATTTTTAAACGCTTCTCTAGATTTTCCTTCGTACTCCATTTTTTCACCTTTAAATGCCTATAAATCACTTAGATATAATATTTAATAATATTAATAATGATGATGATAATTTAAAGCTGAATATCACCTAGACATAGTGCCAGTATTGGAAACCCAGCATGTTAAATATTGAACATAGCTTCGATTTATGCCATCACATCCCATTAATCTGTTCATCACAGTAACTGTAGTTCATAATACCGTATGGTACAGTTGAAATTTGCTGAGACAGTGGATCTTAATTGTTATTACCACACACACCAAAAAAGTAGTAAACGTGTGAGATGATGGATATGTTAATTAGTTTGATTGAATTATTTCACAATGTATACCTATATCATGACATCACTATATACTGTAAATGTATACACTTCTAATTTGTCAATTACAACTTAATAAAACTGAAAACAAAAAGACTTAGGTTTCAGATTTAGTTGTGTAGCTCCTATTGGACCAACTCTCATGCAGATAGCAACTATGTATATCAGAGTTAGTGGAGAATTTAGGAAAGTGAGAAGATAGCAGAGGAAATTCAGCACTTTAAAGAATGGGACAGCATTTGTTCAATATCTTATTTTTATAGCTTTTGGAATTCCTATGAAATTACTCAGACTATACCCTGCCAATGACTAAAATGCCTCTAGATAAACACACTTGCTGCCTTGAAAACCAGTGGACAAGATCCATGAAAACTATGTCCATATCTACTGGAAATTCAGAGGATAATTCTTGGAAAGAAGAGAGCCAGAGAGAGAGGGAGAGAGAGAATCCAAATTGTGTACAAACTCTTTCTGAGTCTATGGCTAACACCTGAACTGCACAAGCACAAGGCAGACGATATGCTTCAACTCTTAATCTGGAATGCTGCCTACCATACCAACATAGGTTAAATGTAGCCAAATTCAACAGCAATATATGTAACCTAAACATTTATACACCCGCAATATGATGAAATAAAAAAAATAAAAAAAATAAAAAAAATAAATGTAGCCAAATTATCTCTTAAAAAATGAAAGATCTAACTTCAACTATGCCAAGAATAAGCACAAATGATTTACTTTTCCATGGTCCACATGTGCCGGAGAGAATAGTTCATGCTTCAAAGTGAGAGACAAGACAGATAACCCATCCTGAAATTCTCCCTTAGTCCTTACATGATGTGGTTTATGCACATTCCTTCCTGCCACCTGTGGTCACATTTTTTGTGATAACTATTGGATACCACATAATATTAGTTGCTTTTTGTAGTAAGCTGAATCATGGCTCTGTGTTTTTCATAACTTTTTTTTTGATAGATTGAGATTTTTCTTAGAATTGAAAATTTTCATTTAGTCCCCTCTCATTAAAAATTTAAAATAGATTGTAAGTTGTTACTGAATTCAACTATTCTTATGGTAGTATTTAGTACTGATCTATAGCATTTCTGTTTGTCTTCCTTCTGGAAACAAAGTAGGATTGCATTTCACTTTGATGGCTAATGAAATATAAGCAGAAAAAACATACAAAATCTCTAGATTCTAGCCTTGAACAGTTAATGCACACTTTCTGTCTTCCCCTTCTATTTCTGTAGTTACTAATGATATTTCAGTTGGAAGTCACTTTTAACTCCCTGACAGAGGATAACACAGGAATGGGATAAAACATAGGAAAAAAAAGAGATGAAGGAAGGCATGTTTACTATCTTCACACAGACACAGAAAAGACGAATACTTTCATAGACTAGGACCAAAGGGGGAAAAACTGTGGATTATCAGGGAAAAGAGTGAGCCAGAAATATGAAAGAGATGAACCAGGACATGTTGAATGGCCTTTATGAAGATGTCTCTTTACATAGGTGCATATACTTGCCAATTTAAAACATGACTTTCCAGAGCTCTCAATCATATAGAAAGTCCAGACAGCAATTGACTCATTTGCTGACCAAACCATGAGAACTGAAAAGCATCACTTTTCAGATGGTTGCATATTATTTCAGTACATGAAAACTGGAGGAAAACATGCACCTCATGGTAGCTATAATGTGTACAGAAGAGTTCTGCACTTGACACTTTAAAAGTCATTCTCGACTTTTTAACATAGATCCCTAGCTCAAATATCATAAAAATGAAAACTCAAGATGAAGGAGAAGTGAATAAGCATTTCATTCGACCCTAAAATATTTTGAGTTGTAAAATATTTACAATACTGTCCCTTTTTTTTTTTTGCCCCTGGAAAAAGGTAGATGCTTTGAATAGCACAGAAAAGTTAATCAACATTTCATCAATATGTTCCTACTCTCCATAACAGGGTAGAAAACAATATTCTAAGTTCAAAGAAAAATGAAAGTCACTGGTACTCGTGAAATAATTCAAACCCCATATGCAAAATAGATCATCAATGTGCTTACTCTAGAAAATTGACAGCTCTAAATGTACAAGAGCTCTGATGATACAAGTTGAAGCAGTCCTACTTCACTAAATATGGAACTAAGAAACACGTAAAAATCTGAGAACATGTGAGAGATAAATATAGCAAGGAGAAATATGCTCAAAGGTTCACTAAATTTTTCAGTTATTCATCTCAGATTTTCATTTTGTGTGTGTGAGAAAAAGAGATCTTGAGCATACAATTCTAAAATATGTGAGCATTATATTCTCTTCTTCCCTGCTTGTTCATCCATATAATGGGATATGACAGAAAAGTTATTTTTCTAGACATATTTGGCTCGACTGGACATTCAAAGAGCATAATTTTCTATTTTCTTATGGGCCAACAAGTAGAAGGCTTACATATCAGAATTCTACAAGAGCACAAGTCTTCATTTTCAGTAAAATGCATTTACTCCCGTGCTGCTCTATCAAGTTTAGTTATGCAAATACTATTCAATGAAACTAGATTTCTAGGCTCCCTGTGTAGCCCTGCCTGTTACTATTGCTTTATGTAAAAATGTTCTAAAGATTTATCTGGAAGTGTTTAGACAAATGTAATGACTTTTAAAAAAATAGCTAGAAAGGAAAGGTTATCAAGTTGAACAAATTATCAACAAGTTGGAAAAATAGCTCCTTTAATACTTTCTAAATAAAAACTATTTATTAAGGCTATTATTTTCCTAATCTGTTTTCAGGTACTATATAGTATTCAAAAACATTTCTGACTTCAATTTTGCCTTTAGGTAGTCATCCAAAAGAAACAAAATAGTCAAATATGTATTTCAGATAATGAACACTGAAAATACTAGAAGGAAAAGTATTAATAAATTAGGAGGACTTTGCTGAAACTATGAACTTCAATCATTTGTTAAAGATTCATTGCAAGATCAAAATAATGCATTATAACTTGAGAGAGACATAAATGTTATAAATGAACTATAGAACAACGTGGATTTAAATACATTCTATAATTGAGATATAATTCATGACCTTTGAGAACACAGAAGAAAGATCAGTGCATACTTTAAGTTCTTACAAAGCTTATAGAGGAGGTTACATCTAAGTGTAATAAAACTTTAATATTGTGCAAATATGATAGATGAGCATGATTTTGACTGGTGAAGAAGAAAATAGAATGTTTTACGGAGAGATTAAAATAACATAGCTTAAAGGGAAAAGATGCAACTCAAGAACTGCTTTGTGAAATTGTTCATTTTGATTGAAAGCAAGATTTAAGACGTGGAAAATATGAAAAGGTATATTGTATGTAGGCCATAACACTCATCAGGATAGCATACATAAATATTTAATAAAATATTAAATATTTTTAATTATGTCCTGCTCTACCTCTCACTCTCCTTTAGTGATGTGGCACGTGACTATCTTTATCACTAAATATTTTAGGAAGCTTCTGAAACCCATATGCTTTAACTTTCAAGAATTTGTCAGAGTCCACTGAATTTCACATGATTTAGAGCATATAGTGATTAATCTGAAAAATCCAAGAGTTACTGTTGTTTACAGATTTTTGATGGCATAATAATATACGAAGTGCGACAGAATAGAGAATCCATTACATTCCTCCCCACCAAAACAGGGATACTGTGTGTCTTCCTCACTGAAGAACACTGAATGCGCCAAGAACACAAAACAACAAAAAATAATTAAAACAAACAAACAAAAACAAAGGGCATTCAGATGAGAAAGAAAATGGAATAATTAGATATTGTCCCAGTTCCACATCTACAGCGGGAGGTCAGCATTTGCAGAACATAACTGGGAGGGGATGGAAGGGGTTGAAACACTATCCTCAGGAATTGATCGAAAAGAGATCGTGTGTTTTCTTTCCTTCTTCCAGTGCCTCAAATATGCTGTGCTCCTTTCCTGTTTGTATTGCCGTACATAGGCTTCCAAGCTAGATAAATCTTACGTTTTTGGAAAAATTCAGGAGAGCATCACCCTTTTCAGAATACAGTGTCAATGAATATGATTTTTTTTTTGGTCTGCTATAATTTAGGCTATCACAATGAGAATTTGATCAATTAGAAGGGATGAACTAGATGACTCTTGGATGTGAAGATATTTTGTGGATGCTCACTGAGTACATAAAGAAGTGCACATAAATCCAAGATCGAGTCACTTTGACATTTCCTTGGGGAAGTCAAGGTTATGATCAAAGTTGCTAATATTTTATTTAGATTATAAAAAGCATGTATACCTTATTTACTTGGAAATGTTTCTTTTGTTTGTATCTGAGTTTGTGACCCAATGCTTCTTTTCATATATTCTGAGGAAACGTTTCATTTCCCACTCACAGAAGCTACATTTGAGAATAGAAGAACAAAGTCTCCAAGAAGTCACTGTGGAGGGAAAAGCTACATTCATCATGATTCTCCCATACTGGACTTCGCACACTCTAAAGAATTTAATCTAAATGTTAAATATGAGAAAGTAGAATGACCTGAAAAAGGAGAATGGACAAAAGGCTGGCAGGGTTAATTCAAGGATGCACAGAGCGTAACACGAAGCAATGTGGCATCAGTGTCGATGGCAGGGAGAAGCAGGAGGAGATTGGGATGGGATGGAGCAGCGGCAGCAGCATGACGCTGAAGGAAAACGCGGGGTCCCTGCACGGGTAAGACACGGCGCTCTGGAGACAGAGACAGGCTCTATTGGCAGAGTCCAGTATAAAAATTTGTCAAATAGCTCACAAGAGTGTCAGAACAGAAGGGGCAGCTGGTCACTGTGTATTTTATCACAGTCGTACATATGGGGCATAAAAATAGCAACCAGAACCATCAATATGAAGGACAAGTATGTAATTATAATGTAAATAAAATACACATTCATATAAAGGTGCATGAAATCATCAGCCCTAGCTATCCCAGCTGATGTTTCCACAGATTTTTACTCTATCTTTTCTTTACATTTATATAATATGATACACTTAATGTAATGCTATAGGATATAATTGAAATATAGTGTTGTCTTATGCTAGATGAATAAACTACATAAGTTCCAGGGTCTGTGACTATTTTCTTGATTTACAGAAGCGTTCAATATATATTTACTGAATGAATAAATATTGCCTCACACATTTTAACTCTCATGCAATTCTCCTCCACACCCGGAGGTTAGAGGAAAATCAAAAACAAATAAATTTTCACATAATTTGCCTCTTTTCCTCCAACTATCTTTAACTTATGTTTATACACAAATTAATAATGATTACAAAACGTATTTGGAATATGATGAGAAGTTAGTTTCTTCCACTCTCAAAAAGAAACAATTAAAAACATCTCAGTGTTAATTTTGTTTATGAATGTGATAGAATATTGTAAGGGGCTGTGTAAATATCAAGTCCAACAGTGATAATAAGGGAGAAAACAACTATAAATATGGACAAAATACAAGAAAATCTGTTGTGTTTCTTTGTTGGTTTTGTTTTTATTTCTTGTTTTTTTTTTCTCTTTTTTCTTCCTTTTTTCTTTTGTCTTTTTTTTCTTTATTTTCTTTCTTTCTTTTTTTTGTTAGTAACAGATGCTGAAGAAATTGGAAATTGCATTAGCAGATCCAAGATTTCAGGGAGGGGAGAAATGTTGATGGTCAACAGTCATAATATTCTGGACACAGAGCAAGAGGGTTTAAATCCAGAATTTGCTAGTTTACAGGGATGCCATTGAAGAATAGAAGAAATAGAAAATTAGAATTCTGTTGGTGTCATGGGATTGGAGAGAAAAAATTGGAGTTTCAAGGGCAAGTTACTAACTACTAAGAAGCTAAAAATGGTGAACTAAGCTGGACGCACTGCCGTTTTTCCTTTCAAGGCAAATTCTGAAGATACATAATTTAGGAGTTAAAAAAAAACCTGCATAAATATTCCAATAAGCAGATTATTCAGAAATTTCACTGTGCTAAAGAGAAAAGATTATATTTTCTGTGAGGAATACCATAGGTTACATTCAGGATCATGGCTATTATCAAAATGATGAGATAAAAAGTGTTCGCCAGGATCAGGAGTAAAAGGAATATTTGTGTACAGTTGGTGGGAATATAAAATTGTATAACCCTTATGGAAAACAAACAGTATGGAGGTTCCTCAAAAAACTAAAAATTGTACTACCAGCAATCCCACATATAAAACATGCACATATAAAAAACTGGTGTTGGTACCCTGGTAACATCACATTAAAAATTTAATTTCTGATGAATGAGAGTTTCAAAGGCAATCTCATTTTACAAAATGTAATTGACTTGTATGCTTATAACTTGTATACTTTTCTATATGCATAAACAAAAAATTAACCTAAAAAATATTTGCATGTTTCTTGGTTTTGTTGTATAAAATTTTTCTTTACCTAAATTTTCTTTTAGATTATAGAAAATGGTGTCTGTAATAATATAAAGTAAAATTTCCTCATTATAAAATTATTGCACACTCATTCTAGAAAATTAATTTCAGTATATTTATATGACTTTTGTATGCTTAATTATGTAGTTGTGTTAAAAGTACAAGCTGATTTTTAAAGCAAACTAATTAAGCTATTGTTAATGATCCCAGAAGGAAAAAGATTTAACTATTGCTTAGTGATTTTATGATAAATACCTGCCACTGCATTTATTAGTTTGCTAATCTACCCCAATTAAAAATATGACTTGAGGAATTTAACATTAGTTTCAAAGATGCAAACTAAGATGACTAAATTTTCTTGGCAAAGAAAACCGCCATTCTCTTGTAGTATTGCTTTTCAGTTTCATTATTGAATATTAGTTTATATATTACCTATTTTTATGATCCCATTTTGTCTCACCTATAACTTGTTGATAGCTTTCTGATTTCTAGTTTTTGTTATAAATGTGAAGTTTTAAAAATCTAAATATTATAGATGGCTATAAAAAATTTCAAAAATATAACAGATATAAATAAAATAAACATTAAAAATTTACCAAGATCATCACAAATATCACTCCTAATCATTAATCAATTAACAAGAATATATATAGCCATACAGATGATTGTCATTTTATAAATAAATTTATTTATAAATCACAAGTATGCAAGATCATACCCTGCACACTAATCTGCTATTTTTACCAGCTTTATTGCAATATAATATGCAAAGCATAAAATTCACTCTTTAAAATTTGTACAATCCAGTAGTTTTCAGTATATTCACACAGTTGTACAACTATCACCACTTTCTAATTTTGGAACATTTCACCACTCAAACAAACAAACAAATAATGCTCAATGTCCACTGCTTCCCAAGCCCCTGATAGACATAAATCTACCTTCTGTCTCTATGTCTTTGCCTATCCCAGAGATTTTATATCAGTATAATCGATTCATTCAATATGTTGTCCTTTAAAGGTATCTGGCTTTTTTCTCTTATAATATTTCCAAGGTTCAACCATGCTGTACCATGTATCCATACTTCATTCCTCTTTATTGCTAAATGATATTCCATACTATGACTATAACATATTTTTTTTTTTTTTTTGAGCTAGAGTCTCATTCTGTTGCCCAGGCTAGAGTGCCATGGTGTCAGCCTAGCTCATAGCAAGCTCAAACTCCTGGGCTCAAGCAATCCTTCTGCCTCAGACTCCCGAGTAGCTGGGACTACAGGCATGCACCACCATGCCTGGCTAATTTTTTCTATATATATTTTTTAGTTGTCCAGCTAATTTCTTTCTTTCTTTCTTTCTTTCTTTTTTTTTTTTTTTGTAGTAGGGACCGGGTCTCACTCTTGCTCAGGCTGGTCTCAAACTCCTGAGCTCAAATGGTCCCCCCGCCTCGGCCTCCCAGAATGCTAGGATTACAAATGTGAGCCACCGTGCCCAGCCCCTATACCATATTTTGTTAACCAGTTGATCGGCATTAGGGTCATTTCTAATTTTTGATAATATGAAAAATGATGCGAGGAAAACTTCTATACACATTTTTATGTAGCTATATGTTTTTAATTCTCTTGAGTATATGCCTATATGAAACATTTTGTAAAACTTTTATTTTTCAAAGTGGTTGTATCACCAAGGTAGGAGGATTTTGATTTCTCCAAATTCTTGGCAATGCTTTTATTCATGTGTCTTTTTATTTTTATTTGAACTATTCCATTAGATGTGAAGTGATATCTCATTATGGTTTTGATTTAAATTTTTTTAATGATGAGTAGTGTTGAGAATCTTTCTATGTGTTACTTATTGACAATTCCATATTTTCTTTAGAGAAATGTCTATTAAAATAATATGCACATTTTTTTAGATTATTTATGTTTTTATTATTGAGTTGTATGTGTTCTCTATGTGCTGTAAATATAAGATCAAATGCAAGTACAAATTGGGCATATGATTTTTCAATATTGCTCTGCTTATATGTATTGAATTTCATTCTTTATGATGGTCTGCAAAGCACAGATGTTTTTAATCTGATGAAGTCAGCTATAGGTTTTAATTACAGGGTTAGCACTTTAATAGCAAGAGGGTAATTCATAGGAAAGAAAACCTATGAAAATATGAAAAGACACAGAAAGGATACGGACAATTCATAAAAGTTCCGTGTTTATTAAAACAGTGACTCTTTTATCTTCATGAGTTTGACAAAATAATACTGATTGCAAAGTTTTAAGTCATTGTTTGAATGTTCTGCTTTTTAATAGACAACAAATGATTTTACATACAAATAGAATATATTTGGTTTCTATTTTTGATTATCAGTGAATAGATGAAAGTCATGAAAGTCAATGAATGGGAGATATTTCTGTGATGCTAGACATTTCTATGCAGTTTCTTTCTTACAAAGCTTCATTCTTTACATTCAGGATGCCTTAGGATGGATTAAATAAATAAAATTAATCACCATCTTAAATCTGTTATTTGTGGTATGGAAGTCTTAAAACACTGTTTTTTAAGTACAACTGCTTTTGTTATGTGAGATTCACTGTGCTGTTGCAATTTCATCTTTTTGAGGGGAAAAAACATAGCCCTGCTGTTATATAGGACAAAGGCTGCAAATAAACTGAAGTGATGGCAATTCCCTAGAGAGCAAGTATTTCAACAGTAAACTTTAACAGCATGATTGAAAAATAGTGAACTGGCCCATTAAATTTGTTTTATTACTGTAAAATCTTTCACTGCAAACAGAAGCAGTTGCTATCATTACCTAAACTGTGATGCAGACTTATCTAAGTAATTCCTTCTTCCTCACTGGGCAGAATCATGAACTCCATTTTGATTACACAGACTTATTTACAGTAAAAAATCACCTGGACAGTTGATGTTCTTCAAATAATGCATCTGATAAACCTTTTCCCACTGTGAAATACATGACCGTTTTTTGTGAACAACAATCAACTTTATTACATTTTCTTGAAATTTTGAAATTTACAAATAATCCTATAATTTTACCTATTTTTAAAAGTGGATTGTCTGTTATTTTACAATAAATTTAAACTATCTTTATCAATATATAAGTTATGAGTACTTGGTAAATACATATTGCAAATATCTTTGTCTCACTGTTGTTTATCTCTTCTCTTAACAATTTTTTTTGATGAATAGAAATTCTTAATTTTAATGAAATCTAATTTATTAATCTTTTTTTATATGACTAGCATTTTCTATATCTTGTATAAAACATTTTTTCTTATCCTAAATTATAGAGCTATATTCTATTAATAGAAGCTTTTTTATCTTAGACATTTAGGCAAATGATCCTGGTAATATTAATATCTGTGCTTGGTGTGGGGTAGAATTCAAGGTTTTTTGTTTGTTTGTTGATGTTTATGTTGTTTTTCACATAGCTATTCAGTTGACACAGGGCCTTTCTTATAAAAGTCCACCCTTTCCATTTTGGTCTCTTCAGCTTTCCTTACATCAACATTTGACAATGCTCTCCTAAAGAAATCAAAAGTTGAGATGACTTGACAAGATATGAAATCTTACTATGAACTCACTTACTAATAGGAGTATTGGTAAAATTGTATTGTATGTATTACATTAGAATTACATGGTTATCAACTCTATAATAACTAATTTGTGTACTAAATTTTATTTACTTTTATATGTTTCCTCATGAAAACATTCTTAAAAGAAAAGTTAGTTTTCACAGTGGAAAAACTTAGGATCAAGTTGGTACACACATTTAATAAAATGATTATAACACTTTCAAATGAGTTTGACAATGCAGGTAGGTTATTTATCTGGGTTGTGACTTGAATGTGTCCCCCCAGATTCACCTGTTGGAAATAATCTCCAGTGGAACAGTGTTGAGAGGTGGGAAGTTTTAAACAGGTGATTAGGTCATGGGAGTGGGTCAGTTTTAGCTGGAGTAGATTCCCTGTCACCCATGCTGTTTTGCCTTTCTGCCTTCTGCCATGGAGTGATGCAGAACAAAAGCTCTTGCCATACATAGGCTCCTCAGTATTAGATTTCCCAGACTTCAGAACTGTAAGGAATAAATTTCTTTCATTACAAATTACCTAGTCTCAGGTAATCTGTTACAGCAGCACAAAACTGAATAAGACAAACTGCAAAATTAAAGAGCAAAAACATCAAAAGATTATGGTTTCAAAATTTTGTGTTAAATATCATATTGAATGGGGAAAAACTGAAACCATTCCCACTTTGAACTGAACTCAGACAAGGCTGCCCTCTATCTCCACTTCTATTCAACATAGTGCTCGAAATCCTCGCTACAGCAATTAGGCAAGAGAAGGGTATTAAGGGTGTCCAAATGCGGACAGACGAGATCAAATTTTCGCTCTTTGCTGATGATATGATATTATATCTAGAAAACCCCAAGGACTCATCTAAGAGACTCCTAGAACTGATAAATGAATTCAGCAAAGTCTCAGGATACAAAATCAATACACACAAGTCTGAGGCATTCATATACGCCAACAACAGTCAAGCCGAAGATCAAATCAAAAATGCAATTCCTTTTACAATAGCCCCAAAGAAAATTAAATATCTAGGAATATATTTAACAAAAGATGTAAGAGACTTATACAGGGAGAACTATGAAACACTAAAAAAA
>CAUYSK010118421.1:0-30701 GCA_963575035.1 Avahi laniger
AAATTAGCCGGGCATGGTGGCGCATGCCTGTAATCCCAGCTACTTGGGAGGCTGAGGCATAAGGATCACTTGAGCCCAGAAGTTTGAGGTTGCTGTGAGCTAGACTGACACTACGGCACTTTAGTCCGGGCAAAAGAGTGAGACTTTGTCTCAAAAAAAAAAAAAAAAGAAAGAAAACATAATTTAGCCTGAAATATCAACTTCAGGCACTTGGTGACTTTTCTAAATTGGATGAATTTAAGGCCAGTCTTGTAATAATCTTGTTTCCTGTTTACTATTTGGATTCTCCAAAAAGAGGCTATCTAGTTTAAATTTAGCTTCTGATATTAAAGGATTTCCTCCTTTTACTGCAAGAGACAGTTTGTGTTGCATTTGTTATAAAAGCTTGAAACTACCCAAACTCTAAGAACCACTCCAGCTGAAACTGATAAACAATCAGATAGGAGGGAAGACTCATTTCACTGAACTTTTAATATAAAAGGTGAAGAAAATTTGATATTGTACTCTTAAGTTTAGGAACTTCTAATTTCAAGAAACTTAAAGTTTATACTTTCTCCCTGAGAGTATGTCAATGAAATAAGCTGATATTTATATTTAAGGTAGTTATTATCAGTATTTTACTTTGGAGAGACTTCAAACATTTAGGCATTTTTATTGGAATATCTTGGTGATGTCACTTAACCTCTTGCAAAACAACTGCTTTGGTACATTGAATAATGTGGCAATTTAATTTGTGATGGAAAGTAAACTAAGAAAAGAAGTATTAAACTTGGTAACATGGTACTTTTGAGTAGATTTAATTAATTCAGTTTATGGACCCATATCAGAAAGTTCCAGTGACAAAAGCTAAACTGCTCACTAATCGTCCTCACAGGAGCAATGTTTGATATTTGAGGTGTAACTAGAGGGAAGAAGAGTGGTTTTTAGGGGAAGAATTTGGAAGGCAAAATTAACTGGGCAAGGCATATTCAGTGCTTCTTGGATTCTCCTTTAGCCAAGTGTCTTTTTTCTGTAGGTTTAGGATGAGAGTCTCAGATGTGGGATGTGTCACCATCCATAACCACCTTAGGACTGGGTAGTGAAGTCTCTCTGAAGTTCAATCACTCTTGCAAACAGACAAGACTACATTCTCTGTTCCAGTCTTAAGAGTTTTGACAGTATTTTTTGGCCTCTATATAGTATTCTGTTTGCATTATTTCTTTAGGACATGGGAGAAAATGTGATTATTGGGCTGTCCTTAAAATTTCAACAAGATTAACTGAAAATGACTTTTTAGGGAGCAATGATTTATCACTGTATACTTGCTTGCATGCCCTGATTCTTTTTGATAGATTTTTCCATTTTCCCCAACAACAGTAGCATTATTTCATTTTTTAGTTAGAACTTGTTATCAGAACAAATAAAGGAATACAAGCATCATTTGCTTTGTAAATACATAGTCCACTATACTTTGATTTTTTAATGAAATTTATCCTCCCATCAAACTTTTTCCAAATATTGATCAATTAGTAAATAGCACAAAAGTGATTGAATATAATTTTAATTAAAATTGAAATAAAATACCATGAAGCCCTTACAGCTCTGAGGATAGCTTATTATAATCTACAAGAAGATTTATAAATTCCCAACTATTTGTATTTCCTTGGTGAACTTTTCAAAAACATGTTTTGCTATCTTTAATGATGGCATGTTTCTTTTTTATTCAGCTCTTCACATATTAGGAAAATTAGATTTTGCAATTCAAGACAAGTTTTTTTTGTTTGTTTTTTGGCTTAGACTGATCAGTTAGGAATTTTATGGACTGCTCATTAATTTTAGCTCATAATATCATGATGAATTGGTTACCACTGTTTGATTACGGCTGCAGTCCCATTGTCCACTATAGTAACCATGACCACCTTATCTCTGGTGGTTAAGTGTCATCCTTTATCCCTTCCAGCTCGTAGGAACCCAGCACCACCTTTAAATGCAGGAAAACTTTTTTAAAGCCAGCAGTCATCCTTGGCCTGGGGAAGAAATCCACTCATGACTCTTTCAAGTATGCTGATGTTCCCATTACTAATGTATGACTCAATATCTTAATGGTGAGAATATCCTTTCAATGTCCTTGGGAATATAATTAGAGAGTATCTGAGTAGATTTTAAATAAGAAATCAAATATTGCTATTTACTTAAAATTCAGCTCTATTTATTACATAAAAATGTAGGCTTTACTTGAAAATACTTTTATAAGTGTATGACAATACAAAATCAAGTAGAAGCCAAATTTTAGAAAAAAAGTGAAGCGGTGGTTGGCAAACTTTGTAAAAGGACAGATAGTAAATATGTTCTACTTTGCCAGCCATATGTTCGCTCGCTCAGCTACACAACTCTGCAGTGGTAGCACTAAAGCAGCCATAGACAGTAAGTACATCAACAAAAGGACATGTGTCCTTTTCTGTGTTTTAATAAAGTTTTATTTACAGAGTCAGAAAGATAAATTTAGCCTAGAACTATAGTTTACTGACCCTCATAGTAAAGAAAAAATTCTACTAGGACACTTGGAAAAATATTGTTCCTATCATTTCTTCCTAGATGTCAAGAAAAAGGCAGATTATGATGGTCATTTAGAAAATTATTAATTAGAAGATTATAAATATTTGAAGAATAATATTTTTTCATTCATTAAATTATTTATAGAATTTGTTATGTTAATTGTTAAAATATAGATATTGACTAAAATACAATACTTTTTTGAAAAGTAGATTTGAGAATATGTTAAATATTATTGACATAACTAATTCTTTTGTAGACCTTCAATAAAATCAAGCTTGCAATACAAACCAACAGAGTTAAAATGCCACTAGATTTTAAACTAAGGTAGAAAATACAACTTTTTTGATGTTTAAAATGAAGTATGTTTAAAATTAATAAAATCTAGTAGTAGTAATTTTTATGACCCTTAGAATGTCTTGGGCATCACTTGGTTTTGTGAAATGTCTTATAATATTAATAGCTGGATAGCAGCATTCCAATTGAAATTTAACAATTTCCAGGAAAATATAGAAAGGTATCAGAAGATCATACTTTAGTCTTGTTTCTATACCTATCCAGTTTTATGAAAATAGTCATGTCACTTAATACTTGTTTTTCTTAGCTGCAGCAATTCTCAGGAAATATGGGAAAGCACTTTTTACAAAGCTTTACAAATGACAATATATATTGATTTACTGAGTGACATAGAAAACCACTTAGCAGTCTTTTGAAGAGACTAAGAGGGATTGATCTTAAATTACCATAGGTTAAGAAACATGTAAAGGGAGCATTTTTCAAAGTAGCATTGAAATTTAGATCGAAGTTAGAACTGTCAAATTAATTCTGGGTCTTCATGCATCTAAAATCCCAAGTGCTCCAATAAAAATGGAAAATATCACTAGACAGAAATAAATAGTTGAAAATATTTCAGTCATTGATTTTTTTGTCATGCTTTATTTAAATATGTAATATGTGTGATCTTATGGAGTTGAGAAGGATGCAAACTAGAACACTCGACTGTTCTAGAAGTCTTCTACTTTATTGTTACTTTGTCTTTTTTTTTAAATAACATTTTGTTCCATCCATAAAATTAATATGAAATTAAGAGCTGACAGGTAATAACCTTAAGATTTGGAAATTTAATAAGACAAACTGTGGTGAAATCCCTCTTCTGGTCATTCTAGCTTGGGTTCTTTTCCATGAAAATCCATGGAAAGTGGAAAAGTAGCAAAATTAACCTTTAAAGCCAACTCAATGCACTGATAGTTCATCAGTACAGATTCATGTTGGTGCCAAATCAAGGCCTAACTGGAGTAAGATCCTCCTAGCTTTATAACTGAGTTCAGTGTTCACCTATTGCCAAAGGAAAAAAATGGTTTTATGGATTATTATATACATTAAGTTTCCATGAAGAAATTAACTCATTAAAATTATTTTCACAATGTGAAAACTTTTCTTTATTCTAGCTTATCAACTTTACTATCTTTTTTTCCTTTAAAAGACTCAAATTTCAAGGAATCTTTCTTAAAATCTGGAAAGACATATATTTGAAACAGACAATTGTATTAGAAACTATAAAAATGTCCATGTTCTTTGACCTAGTACTGCCACAATAAAATATTTATCCTAAGAAAACATATACAGATGTTTATTTATCAAAATGTTCATCATAATATGTTATAGTAATAAAAAATTTTAATTTTAAATATCAAAATATTTGAGTTAGTCATTTATGGTTCATGTAAATGATATTGTAATAAGCTGGCATTAAATATGCTCTTTTCTAAATGAATTTTATAAGAAAAGACCCATACATTAAGTGGAATCATGTTGGAAAATAGTATCCTAAGTATGCATAGTGGTAACACATTATCATCTGGTAATAGATGTTTTCATTTTTGTAAATATTTTATATTTATGTTTGTTACATTAGGGAACTCTGGAGCATCTCCTGGTGCTTCCATGATGGATAATAATAATGAATAAGCAATTGCAGCTGTCCAAACTAACAAGAGCAAAGGTTCAGACTTCTTAGGGTTGAAGGGCATGACATCTCCAACCTGTAAAGCCACCTAGACCAGCAGAAATGCTAGTGAAGTTAGAAAAGTGTAGAATGGGTAGTAGAAGAGAAAGATGATCCGTACAAATTGGGGCCTCGAGTCAGTTGCAACAGTATTAATTGTAGCTTGTTACAAATTGGCCTTCATTTTGTCCTTAATAGGTAATAAGACTGACTTTAACTTAGAAAACTCAGTACAAAAGCAGAGTTAAGTAGACATAAGCGGGTCTGAATAGTACAAGAAATGGACTGCAGCAAATACTTCCAGTGTCCTACATCATCTCCCCTTGGCACACATCTGATACCAGTAGCAGACATTGGGCAGTTTTATTCAAACTCAAAACATCTCCTGCTTCCCACCTGCCAACTCATTTTGCAAATATTTTTCAAAAAGATGGCTCACCCACTATCTTTGCTTTCTGACCTGGGGACATACACAAAAATTAAGCCTAAAAGTGTAGGGGAGTTAATGCCCCCAGAGCCGAGTCTTAATCCATGAGAGAAAGGATCTGGCAGATAGGGACTCCACTTGAGGATCCTACAGGCAGATATTTCTGGAAAGCATTCTGTATACCTCTCAAGGAGCCTCGAACAGAATTAGTCCACGTTTTCTGTAGCAGCATCTTTGAAACCCTTTTTTAGCTTTTCCTCCTGTCTCACTCCCTCCTCTCTGAAATCACTTCTTGAATGTGCTACCTAAATCCCCTCGTCTAAAGCTCTGCTTTTTGGGAAACCTAAACTAGGACACTGTCATATTCATTTCACATGGTTATTATCTTAATTCTAATACTGAGTGAGGATATTATAAGTTTATAGTCTTAACTACAGATGTGAAAATTCTAAATAAAATACTATAAAAAGTATACTTAAAATTATTTGATGATGATCATTATCCTGGAGTTATTCTAGGAATAAAGAGATACCAGAAATATAAAGACAAGAAGAGAAAAACACCAAAGTGTCATTTTTTTTAAGTGATATAGTCATTCCCCCCCACACACACAAAAACTTGCCTGCAATATGCAAGAGGATATTTAAGAGATTGTGCATTTGTATAGAAATAATCAAATGGTAGACGAATTTTCAACAAACAGTTACATAAAATTGCAAATATTTTGGAAACTAATAATAAAGGAATAGTTAAGCAATTTATGGTATGTTCACTTAAGGAAATGATGAGAAACCTTTATACTTATGTTGGTGATTGCAATAAAATGGGAGCTCAGGTGTGTGAGGCTACAGTGAGCTGTGGTCATGCCACTGCACTCCAGCCTGGACAACAGAGCAAGATCCTGTCTCTTCGGGGAAAAAAAAAAAAAGGAAATAGAAAATGCTGATGTTTATTTCTTCACATACTAATTTAAGTATTTTACATGTTTTATCTCATTTAATCACGACAATATTTCTTGGAAGTAGATGCAATTATTATTCATATTATGTAACCAAGGCTCAGGGAGGAAAGGGCTTCAAGATCACATAGCTGATAAATGACACTACTAGAACTCAAACCCAGGACTGTCATGGAATTGGCACTAGGTGATGTAAGGCTGCAGGCTGGTATCTATTCCTCTGATTTCTGTGTTTCATTCCCACTAGGTATAGTTTTAATGTTTAATCATCCTGGAGATACAAAACTCTTTTAAGAATCTGCTATTAATATTACAATATATAATTATATTGTGAGCTCTACAAGGGCAAATAACGTGGTTAATGTATCCGCTGCTATTTTCCAACATGTTTGATACCATGAGTGGCAAGAATAAGATGCTTAATCCTATGCAGCGAAACTATGAATCTTGCCAAAACTATGCTTATATCGACTACCACAATTTCTACCACTCCCGGCACCACCACCCGCTCTCACTGTTACCAGCTACATATATACAAGTACAAAGAGGAAAAGGCTTGATAAAATATTTCTGAATTCTACTGCTGTGATTATTGTTTATAACATTCTACATTATAGCTCTCATGCTTTCATAGTGGGTTGGATTTGCCACCGATGGTGAATTCTTACATGTGAACAGAAAAAAATGGTATTTCTGAATCCTCCTATCATCACAGAGCTTTACATATTATATTAACTATGGTAAACATGACAGCTGAGATATTCAGTTAAATTTGTGGTGTGCATGTGTTAGCAGATTCATCCTTTACAAAAATAATTTGTACATTTAAAAACTGTGATATGTGGTCACCAACATTTGCAATAGAGCATGTAATTTGTCAGCATGAATAATATTTTACCTTTATTGTTGTCAGTTTATTTATAACCCATTTAATCAGTAAGCAGATATTGAGCTAGATGATTAAAAACAAAGAGTAAATCTAGATTAATAGAGGATCTCTAAAAGAAAGTTGAAAGTTCAGATTTCTCCAACTGGATCCTAATGTATCCTTGGAGTGAGTGCTAACTAGAGGATTCTGATTTCCCACCTTTCTCAAGGGATGCCTTTTAGAGATCTGATATTTTTTTTCTTACTTCAGTGTCTGATTGAGCTAATTATGAAAAACCATTTTAAATTGGGAAATCCTATTATAACCTAAGGTATTATCATTTTTTCCCATCTGAAAGTCAAGAATTGTTATTTCTTTACCTTAACTCTCTGCATTAAAAGTCAGAGCTCCACTTACAAAGCAGTACCCAACCCACTAAAGTGGTTAGAGATTGGTTCTAATGAGGCCAGGGTCACAGAGTAAAGCCGCATACATGCCAATTAGCTTTCTATGTAGAAAAATATTATCCCATGACTGCCCACTGGGTTTGCACGTGGGCCAAAATTCATAAGATGGAATTAAAGGATGCAATGACTCAGCAGAAACTTTCCCCCATTAGCGGAGGCAGGGGGATTTCAAGTTCATGTCCTTTTGCGTATTGGCAAACGTTATCACTTTTTTTAGGGAAAGGAAACTTTTGAAGAATTTAGAGGGTTTGCTTGTGAGTAGAATACATATGCATTGCCAAATGCAAGAGATAAAATACATAGCAAAATGCAGTGCAATTGTTCTTTCCTTCCTACCATGGAATCTCAGCTCTACTTTAATAAGAATGAGTGTGTGTGTGTGTGTGTGTGTGTGTGTGTGTGTGTGTTTGTGTTTAGATATTCCATGCTTATGTATTACAGATACACAAAAATTCAAGTTTCTAAAGGGTATGCATGAAAATTATTTCTCCCTCTCTTCCCTGTGCCCCAGATACCCTGTTTCCTCTGTAAATCTAACTGTAATAGATTCTTGTTCATTTTTCTAGAGAATATTGCATGTATAGTATTATAAATTTGTTTTCCCTCCATCTTGCATAACAAATGATTTTATTTCTTAATTTGTTCACGTGACAGTGTTGGGAAACTTCCACCTCCCCCGAGTGATTGTCAAATGATCTTTATAAAGCTTACTTATGTGATAATCTTACACATTGTATTCAAAAATTATAACATTCCATACCTCATAAAGACACACTACTAATATAATTTATCAATATATAATAAAAATAGGAAAATTGAAATAAAATTTAAAAATCAGTGTTCCTAAGGAATTCCATATTAGTTAATCCATTCAATCCATAAGTACTGTGCTAAAAATTGTATATATTAATATAATATTAATATATTAATATATTAATTTAATAACCTTGCATTTCCTTAATCTGTGGTGCTACACAGATTAGTGTAATCACTTTTCCTAATGACAATATTTCACATAGGCGAAGCCATATATTAGTCATTTCAGCTGCTTTTTTACAAAATTTGACAGCCTCAGTTCTTACCATTTTTGATCGTATATCATAGTTTGAATGCCTTTTTATTGCTTTGCTTTGAATATATAAAGAAAATTTGATACCTATAAATATATATCCTATTTCAAATATTATTTAATTAGCACAATATAAAGCTAATTTATAATCTCTTGTACCCAGATGCTTTGTACTAGAGGTATCTTGTTCTCTATGTGTCCTCTGCATGAAAATGTCTTCCCTTAACACTATCCATTAAGAGTCTCAGCAATTAATCAAGGGGACATGCTGAGCCATCACATACAGCTGTGCAGGTTGTACGTTTGAACAAAGATGTCCAGCCAAGAGGGCAGTCAGGACTGAAGTTCAGCCTCACTCTTCTTTTCATTCTTGTATTCTACTGCATGGCTGGATGCGTTTGAAGGAAGACACAACTTTTTAAAAATGAGCTACCGTCCACAATACTGTGTCAGCCCAGGGGTGCAGTGCTATAAAATTTAAAATGTGGCAAAATAATTTTGCTGTTGTTATCATTAAAAGGTAAATTCCATTTCTCTGACCTTGAATCTTGGCCGGGCTTGTGTATTGCCTTGACAGTTTAGCATGTGGCAGAAATGACATTTTGTGAGTACCAGAACTTAGGTCTCAAGAAACTTTGCAGTTTTTAACCTTGTCCTCTTGGATTGCTACCCTAAGATCACCATATGTGGAAGACAGTTTGTTGAAGAAGAGAGGCTACGTGAAGGTGAAGCCAGGTGCCCTAGGCAACAACCAGTGCTAATTATCCTACAAGTGAAAGAGAACATCTTGAACTTTCCACCTCAGCTGACCTTCCAGTTAAATGCTTTCTTAAAAGGAAGCCCAGGTAAACCAGCTTAGGAATCTTTCAGCCAACCCCCAGAATCACAGGAAATTGATATAGTTTTAAGCCCTAAATGCTCAGTTGGTTTGTTTCACAGCTAAAATTAATTGACTCTGGTGTCTTTTACTAATCCTTTTGTCAAGCCCAGCATCGAAGGAGTGAGGAGGAACTCTTTCTAATTCTCAGAAAGGCACTATACGTGCTAGAACTGACACTGTAAGTCAGAATAATATCCAAAGAGTTAAAATATATTCAGATGGTATGTATCCTAGATAAAAGCATCAAAAAGAATAGTCCTTGATTAACTGATTCCCTCAGATATCTTGTAGCGGGATAGTAGTCTTGTATCTGCATGAAAATTGTCACCCTGACCATTTGTTTGCCAAATAAAAGATGAAGTTATAAAACTAATAAGTCATTATAAGGGATATTTTGGGAAAGTACACAGTAACAGGACTGAGTAGCAGAAATGCTGCTAAAATTTATATCAATGCATACTTTTGGGCTCAGACAAGACTTTTTTGGGTCTGTGTGATTGGGCTTCTGCCCACGTGAAGTTGTTTTGGTTCAAGAAGAAAAACATTCTATTCTTGTTTCAATAATGCCATGAGCCTACATGGAAAATCAGCTTTTTGGATGTCCAAGAACCTGCAATAATATTTCAGAATAAAATATCATATTGATATTTAAATTGCATATTTAAATATCACAAACATACTCAAGAAGAAATTCACATAAACTTAGCACAGTTATTACAATAGTATCTTTACTATAACTGGTACAACTTGTGTGTGTGAAAATACAGTACATCAGTTAGAACTCCGTTCCTCTGTTATTTCTTTGGTTTTAAGATTTCAAAACATTTATTCTATATTGCCTTTTATCTGCCTGTAACATAATATTATTTAATATCTATAAATGTAAAAAACTGACACAGCTTACTGGTAAGTAATATAGATTATGTGCTTACGACAGTTGTGTGTGATTTGATATTTTGATATTTGTCTATGAAAATCTATAATTAAGGGCAGTGTGGCTTTAAATATATTTCAAATAATTCTAAGTGAAGATACTGCACAAAGGAAGTATTGTGAAGTTTATGAATACATAAAAACTAAAGAATGAAGAGTAAAAGGATATTTAAAAGGAAACAGAAAAGAAAATACAAAGTACATAAAATAACAATGTTAAAAGCTTGAAGAATGACACATTATTTAGAAAATTTCATATAATTTTATGTCAAAATTAAATGAATGAATTTTACCGTATTTTTTGACAATGTTTTTACCCCGGAACTAATTGGGAATGCTGAACTATTTTTCTCTTTTGGTTGACAGGACATAAATGTGAAACAAAAGGCTTTTGATACATTTAGTTTCCTTTCTCAAAAAAAATAAGCTTATTATATATATAAGAAGATTAAAGACATATCAGAAAGCCTCCTGGAAGCCCAACATAATGACACACTGGGGTAATATTCACACAGAAATATTTATCTTTTTTCTAGAAGGAAAAAATATATGGCTATTATCAATAATAATATTGAATAACCAAAATTAAAGGTCCTTAGCTAGTTTGGAGTTTTGCTTTTGTATTAACTTCAGCTGTATACATTTTCGGAATCAAAAAAATTTTAAGAGGAAAAAGTAATTTTTAAAAGCCATCTATACAATAACAGCACAAAAAGACTGTACTCCTGATAAGAGGCCTTCTATTGTGCTGATTTTGGAATTAGTTTTATACTTCTTATATTTCTATAATATACTCAAAGAGTCTAGATCAAAATATAACAAAATAAAGACTCTGGTCTTTTGGATAAAATCAACATACCAGTACCTAAGCATAGCTCTTTGTTGTAGTGATTTTTTTTCGTGGGGGGAGACCGTTCTGTGTTTTATCACACAGGAAGACATTGCAGTTAATATAATTTTTTTTTTCTTGACCATGTAATTTTGAGCAAACCACTGCTAATAATCAAAGAAAGAGTTAAGTTCCTCAATCTCTTATCTCCATTTAATGCTTGATTATTATTTTTAATTTTTTCTAATTTTTTATGCTTATTGATTATAGAACAATTTTTCCAATCATTGTTATTCTAGTTATTAGCTTCTAAATATGATTTTTCTATAACTTGCCTTATATTATTGGTGTTTATTATCCTGCCTTTCATATTCTTTTTAATTTGTATAGTTGAAAAGCCTGTTGTTTTACTGAAAAATTAAATTGGCTCATCAACACTACAGATTTCATTGTGCAGATTGACTAACTTAATTTCATCAAAAAATGTACCATAAAACAGAATATAATAATATCTTAATATATGTGTCATAGTTCCACCTGCACGTTTAGATTTTATTTTTGCAAAAACTCTCTGAGATCCTCATAGAAAGTGAAAGGAAAATATGAGATATAAATAACTTCCCCATGTTGACATGATAGTAGCCAAGCTAATAGTATTAATAGAAATCAGGAGTTATGATTTAATCACTTTTTTTCTATCATTCCACTTTTATTTTTTTCTCTTTGCAGTCATTGATGCAGGCTATTTCTGAAGGTAAGGGAAAGGATATTTAAGCTAGAAATGGTAGTAATTCATAACAGTCTTAGCCCCCAGAGCTATGGAAAATTGCTAAAGACATATTAAAAACAAACAATGAGGGCTGGGTGCAGTGGCTCACGTTTGTAATCCTAGCACTCTGGGAGGCTGAGGCAGGAGAATCTCTTAAGGTCAGAAGTTCAAGACAAGCCTGAGCAAGAGCAAGACCCTGTCTCTACTAAAAATAGAAAAACTTAACCGGCATGGTGGCATGTACCTGTAGTCCCGCCTACTCAGGAGGCTGAGGCAGGAGGATCACTTGAGCTCAAGAGTTTGAGATTGCTGTGAGCTAGGCTGATGCCACGGCACTCTAGCCCAGGTGACAGAGTGAGACTCCATCTTAAAAAAAAAAAAAAAAAAAACAACCACCACGATGAATACATTTTATTTAGAATAAATAGTGATCTGAAAGAAGCCAGTAGAACAGTAAGGCCAATCTGGTTAACATGTGGATCTGGACCAATACAGACAGCTTGTCATCAAAATATGAGGAATATAGCCAGCCATGCCTCTGAACCTGAGAGTGAATGCACAAAGTTAGAGTTCTTCAGAGACCAAAAAGAATGAGAAATGTTCCATGAGAAAAATCAGTCAAGAGAAAGGGAGTGTGAGTAGGGGCTGAGCACATGTCACAGAGAGATGTCTCAGGCACCTGTTTTTGCCATAACTTGTCCCAGTGTTCAACTCCTAGACAATACCCTCTGGTAACCAGAACTAGAGAACCACATTCTGCCATCGTTTTTAAATGCATGCCTATTCTTGTTTTTCTGCTTAAAAGGGACTAACCTACAGATTTTAGAATATATGAATGACTAAAATAAAAATGTAATAATTCTACTTACTATTCCCAGGAATCTTAGAGAAAATCCCTATTAAAATCTAAACTCAACTTGTTTTAAAAATCTCCTATTAACTAATTTAAATTAGTAACACCTATTTTAAAAGAACTTGCTTATTAAAGAACTTTTTTTTAGATAAGTGAACAAAGAGTATAAGTTAAGCCTTTTCAATTGATGGCCATGTGGGCATAAGGAAAGAAAATGTTATAAGAGTGGCTCCGTGTTAGAAAAACTCTAAATTGAAATTAATGTGAGTAAATAAGACATTTAAGGCTAAACAATACAAAAAAGAAGAGAAGGGAGTCTGAGAGAAAATGCAATCATTCCAAATATTAACTAGTCTCAAGAGAGAGGATATTCCCACTTGGCAGGCAATACCTTTGCAGTCTGAGATACAAAATTTCTAGGACTATTGACTGTCTAGGAATCCCACGTACCATCTTTGGCAAAATGGCAAGTTTGTCTGGTTCGTGACTATGAAACCCACACTGCCTAGAACCCCAGTTGTTCTAAACCAGCAGTTCCCAAATTTTTTGGCATCAGACACTGGTTTCATGGAAGACAATTATTCCACAGTTGGGGGGGGGAATATTTTTGGGATGATTTAAGTGCACTATATTTATTGTGTACTTTATTATTATCACATTGTAATATACAATGAAATAATTATACAACTCACCGTAATGCAGACTCCATGGGAGCCCTGAGCTTGTTTTACTGCACCTAATGCTGTTGCTGATCTGACAGGAGGTGGAGCTCAGGCAGTAATGTGAGTAATGGGGAGCAGCTGTAAATACAGTTGAAGCTTCCCTGACTTGCCCACTGCTCACCTCCTGCTGTGTGGTCTGGTTCTTAACAGGCCATGGACCGGTACTGATCCATAGCCATGGGTTGGGGACCATAGTTCTAAACCATTAAAAATCATCAACTGATTAGTCTGTAATAGCTACTAATGATATAGTAACTTTAAATAAAAAATATAATGTACATCTCATAACAGGAGAACAGGATTAATAAAATTGAAAGTGCAGTTTATCATGATATAGTCAGCCTTCGACATATGCAAATATATGTCTGAACTCCACAGGCAAAACTTAAAGAGGAAAGTTTAAAAGAAGTAGGCGAGAAAAGACCTTGAACAAATGAATAACATTCTCTCTGAAGGGACACACTACTGAATGGTGCTCTGTCTGAAACTATTTACTGTTTCCCTAAGTGATGTGCAAGGATTAATAGGCCCTCTCAGGGCTCTAAGAGAGCAAACTAACATAAAAATAGACTGAGCGAGTTGCAGGCAGAGCACACTCTGAGTAGTCAACCTCATTGAAAAGATACAATGGTCAGAATGAAGCTGTTACTGGCTCAGAAGTCAGCCTGACCTATTCTGGCCCCTGAGAAATACACACGGTGCAGCTGGAGCCTTCATAGTAAACGCAGAATTAACAGAGGAAAAAAAATGAAGAAAATATAACTTGTTAAAGAGAAACAACTTATTTAAGCAACAAAAGCAGCAATATGATCATTAATAAGGCAGTGGCACAGTACTTTTAATTCAAATTAATTACGATGAAGCAATCAGACATCAGAAAATGCAAGGTGCAAGATGACTTCCCAAATGGCAATAAGAGAAGCTCCAGGGACCCACTCTCCAGTGAAACAGCCATTACTGGTGAAAATTAAAAAATAAATAAATAAAGTCTCTGGCAACTATCCCAAAGACATATAGCAAAATTAGAAAAATTTATTCAAGAAGATTTACTAAATTTTTATAACAGCAAGTCTGTGACATTTTAATTACAGTGCACTTCTCCATCTTCCCTCTCGTCTCAGAGAAATGGAAGCTCCACTCCAGGCAGGTATAAATATAGACACAGGGTTCTCTCTTCCTCCAGCTTCCAGTCAAAGGCCATGGGAGGTCTCTGGGGAAGTCAGGCCACCGTGTTTTGTACCCCCACCCCCAATTCCATGTTGCAGAAGTTCTATTCTGGGCAAAAGCAGCTGAGAAGTCTAAGTCTGGGGCTCTCTTCCACCTAGCCCCCCTCATAGAGCAGAAATTCTACCCCAGGCACAGCAAGGCAAAAATAGGGGAGCCCAAATCAGCTTCTTTCCACTCATTCGTAAAGTGGAGGTTCATACCAGCAGGGGCAAGGCAAGAGCACCACAGTTTGCTAGCTCCACCGGGGTCTTGGCTCATAAAGAAGACATGTGATTCTGAGGGAAGCAGGCTGCTGTCTCCTACCCCAGTTCCAGGAGTGCCACAGTTTTCCCAGGGAGAGAGGCTTGAAAATAAAGAACTGCAAAGCCCTCCCCAAGATAATTGACATGACTCACTATGGAGTGTGAGGGAGTTTAAACCTGAGAGTGCTGTTGAAAATATGAAAAAGTTGATGGTAAGCAATTAAGAACAGGTTGGTAGCTTCGTAAGAGTGATAAGCTAAGCTGTACACAAGCTGAAAGTTTGAGAAAAACAGTGTAATAACTAAGATTCCTCCTAGAGTTGGAAAAAGCTTCCCCAAAGCAATCGCCGCAGCAACAAAAATAAATAAGTGGGATCTAACCAAATTAAAAAGCTTCAAAACCTATCTGTACAAAGGAACCTGAATCTAACTGGACAAGTTCATATAGCAACTTATACCCCAAGTCATTTTTAAAACAGTAGACCAATCAGACATTCCAGGTCCCTAGGTCTGGTTCTCTTCCTTTAAAGGTTCTAATCTAGAGTGAGAGATGTTTTGAGACTATGTTTGCAGTCATCTTTGCAGCTTTGCCGCAGGTACAATTAGATCCTGGGCCTTATTTTGAGCACAGTTCACAATGCAACCGTAGGATTTTACAGTATCTGTAAGCATTGCCATAGCAGCTCTCCAGCATGCGCAGTGTGCCGTGAATTAGCACTTGGCTCCCATTTTCTCTTTAAGATGGCATTTAAAGGAAAATCTATTCCAAAACCATTATAATGACTATTAACCCATACCATTTTTATCTCTGTCTCCACTCCTATCCCACTGATACACTTTCCACAGACACTTCATCCCAGCTAACCACTGGTAAAGTCCTTTTGATTGTGACGTCGCTGCAGTTATCACCACCCTACTTAACACAGGCAACCACATCCCTATTGCCATTGGATTAATGTATTAACTCATGACAATTCCACATACTAGGGACACTTAGAGAAAAAATTCCATGCCTCGATTTCCCAGAAACTGGAAGCCTGAGGAGAAGTAAGGTAGGACAGGAAGAAAACCAAGTTGCTGGTGGGTTCACTGTTTGGTATCAAGAAAAACTGATTGCTTGATAGCACCAAACAATTACTTCTCAGGATGGTTTATCTGGAGAAGGAAGGAATATAAATGTAATTCCCCTGTACTTCCTAGTTGTATATGCAGGGAAATCTTGCTATGCCTCAAAACCTAAGTAACTGGAGTAGGAGGCAAAGTATTGTTAGGCTCTGACTGTGAGCAATTGGGTGGCGTCTATGCAGTGTTGGTGATGACAGAAGCTTGTGGGTCAAGAACAAACAGGCAAAATCTCTGGAAACAGATTATTTCTGATGATATTAATGGTACATACCATTTCAAATATTTTATCTCATTTGAAACTATTCTAATTACACCTTAAATAGAAGAAGACTGAGGATAAAACCCAAAGACAGATAGAAAATAACAGAGCTGTAATTTATGTCCAGTTCTGTCTGATTCTAATATGCATGGTAGCCTTTCACCCTTTAGAAAATATGTGCTGATAAATGCTTAACATGTATATTTATTGCTGATTATGCTCTGAGTTATAAACGTATATATACAACAAACTGGATTGACATTTCCACTGGATGTTTATTTAAAATTACATGTTCAGAATGTTACTGTTCACATTTCCCCCCAAAGTATTCCTTCTCTATTACCTTCCAGTCACTACCTGTTCCAAAAATATAAGTTCTATTACTATCTATAACTTCTCTCACCTCTCAAATCTAATCCATGGCAAATAGATAAAGCTACTATTTAAACACACGTGCTACATGTCTGGGACTGCTCTAATTTCTTCACACCTATCACCTCTAAGGTTTATAGCAAACTATAGTTTATACTATATCACCTTTAAGGCACTACTTTTATGCCCATTATTCAGATGAGGAAACAAGGCAACTCACCTATACTCTCATAGCTACAAAATGGTAAAGCCCAGACATGAATACCGAGAGCACTAGGATTCTACCTCTTAGAGGCTAATCATTGTGACTGAAAAGATATTTTGATTCTAGTAAATGTCTTGAATCCATCTTCTTTAATCCACTCATTGTCAACAACTTAGTCCAAGTCACCATCTTCCTGAACTTTTATAGCATCTCTTAATCAATGCCCCATTGCTCAATCTTACTCCTTTTTAGTCCATTCCCTACGTCTCAGTTCACACTATTTAAAATGTGAATGTGATTATGTCTCTCCCAACATATTGTGCAGTCATCCAAAGGCCTTCCCTTACCCTTAAAACATGACCGAACTCCTTTAAGATGGTTCACAATGGACTTCCCATTCTGAATTTGGCTCATGCTTCCTTCTCAGCCATCATTTCTCCAGAATCTTCATTATTCTAAATGACAGCTACTCTCAAATAGTTTCTGTTTCTCAAAGATACCACATGCTCTCTCATGACAATATCATATCCCTCCATACAATCTCCCACCCCACATGCAAAACTCTAATGTACATTTTTTTGTTTGTTTTATTCCAAGGATCCTTCCTTTTCTTATATTTTATCAGAAAAGACTTTTCTGATTCCAGAAAATGTATTATCATGTTTTAGCTCCACATATTGTCATTATATTATTAGTAATTAGTAACTCTAAATTCCTTATTAGACTCTATGCTCTCTGAAGGCAGTGACCCTGTGGTGTTCACCACTCTTTTCACTAGCACTAGCTAGCACTGGACAAAGTACAAGAAAGTCAGCCTCTCTCAGTCAATGTCTCTCTCTTTCTCTCTCTCTCTCTCTTTCTCTCTCTCTCTCTCTCTCTCTCACACACACACACACACACACACACACACACGTAGATGCAAGCATGCACAAATACATGTATTAATACCTATACACAAATTATGTACAAGCACACACACAGGTGTGCTGGCACCATCCAATAAATTAATTTATGCGGTTCTTCCAGAGTATGGTTATTTTACCACATATTCAACTGGTAGACAAATAGGGGCAAATCTTACTTGGGTGTCACCAATTAATGAGACATTTTCTTACACTGACATGTCAAGACCAGCTTAATGAAGATTGAGCCTAGTTTCGCAAAAAAAACTGTTCGACATCTTGTTGCTTGAAAGTTGTTGCTCTGTTTATCTTTATTCAGAATTCTTCTAATTGCAAACATAGCATTAAGTTTGTTCTTTTCCACCTCCCGTAAATTCCCCTATTTTGATTGGTACTGAAGTAATTATGTTTTACTACACCTCTAGTGCTATATTTTAAATACTCTAAAATAGCTTTTCTTAAATAAGCTGCATTTCATTAACTTTAAACATTAATAACTAAGGAAATTTCTGCTGGATTAGGCAGGCATCCAAAACAGGTTCCAACCTTTTTGTTTAGCATTGGAAAGTATTATTTTCTTCTTTTTGTAGCATCTAAATGGAATTGTTTACTGTATTCTAAAGAAAGTATAAAAAATGTATTAAAAAGTTTAATTTTCAAATATTAAAATGAGAACATTTTGAAGTAAGTACAATTATCTCAGTATTGTTGCTAAATATTTTAATGGGATTCCTTTGGGAAAATTCTAAATAATGTAAGCAGAGCACAAATCCAGATGCTTTGCTTGATAGAAAGTCAATACTTAAAAATCCTGCTCTAATGTAGATGGTATCAGAAAAGCAACTTTCCGTTCAGTCTACATAAAATAAGGAAATGACAAATCCATCCTACCAAATTTTGATTTGATCTCTCTGTGTATTCAATATAGCATGCTGTGATTTCTCATTAAAAATACATTTTAAAACAGTGATTTTTATATTTTGACCACATTTATGGTATATTTTTATGTGTATCAAAGACAAAAATTAGTGATAATGATTTTTTTGTTGTTGAAAAATGCTAATCTTTCTAAGAACTTCTTAAAAATAATTCAAAGTACTTAAATATTAATGGAAAGGTGTTATTCTTAGCTCTGAAAAAAGTCTATTTGTAAGAGAGAAACACAGATAGTTTTTTAATGCAACAATTAAAACATTCTGCAGAATTCCTTTCCCCTTTGCCAGCCCATCTCTCATCACCACATCCTGATGATTTGACAACAGCTTCTTTGCTGTTGTCCCTGACACAAATCTTGTCTCCCTGGAATCCCTCTTGCAACCATTTGTTCTGTCTAAAATGTAACCCTGAACATATCACTTTGCATATTTAAACAAGTTGTGTTCCCATTTGGCTATAGTAGGAAGTTCAGACTTCTTAATATGGCATGAAAGGTCCTCCATAAACTTGTTTTTCACTTTCTTTCAATACATGCTGCTGGGAGAGTTTTACAACTTTGCCACAAGTGGATAGTCCAGCATTGGTGAATTCTGTGATTTCATTTCACTCTGACTCATAGCCAAATTTGTGGTTTTTTAGCTTTTGGCCACGTGAGGACTTCGGCATCTGCAGGCATTATGTCCTTCTATAACAGCATTCAAAAGAAGAAGATATGATTTATCTTTGCCTGTCTCTCTTTAACAGGGAAACATTTTCATAGAAATCACACCCCTTGAGCTTCCAGCAAAACTGTCCTTACATTTCATTGGCCAGCCAGGGTTACCATACCCACTCCTCATCTAATTACTAGTTGAGGCAAATGTTATTAATAATTCTTTGATCAATTTTGACCAACTGTGATTAATTTCCTGGAACAGTGGAGAAATCTACCTATCCTGAATATTTTGCCGCCTGAACCTAATTGTGGTTGAATTCATTTGGCAATAATGATGGAGGAATGGCTGCTGGATGCAGAAGTATGATGGTTTCTCGGATCCTATTCTCAAACTTCTGAAAGTTTGATAACTGGTTCATCCGTCCTCAAAATTCTTCCTTTTGCTGGGTTTATTCCTATCCCCCACACCTTCACTTCAAATCTCTGGCATCTTTTATTCTTCCTATTGTTTTATACATTTTCATATGTGAAGCAAATATGAAGATCTTCAATTACACATCTCTACCCCAATTGTGAACAAGCACATCTGGTTCTGGTGAACCAGAAAAAAGGAAAGAAGATAATTATAAATGTAATGTTTTTTCCCAGTCACTTTTGCAGTTTAAAATCCCTGAACGTCTTTTAGGTTATTGCCAGAACCATACATTTTTTCATATCAGTCTTAGACTCCTGATCCTGCTATGCCTATGTGTCTTTTTTCTACCCCATTTCTGTTACGTTGGCAGCTGCCACAACATCTCTTCTAAGAAACCTCCCTGAGTTCACTTGCATTTGGTCTCCCTACTCCATGCTTCTAAAAGACACTGCACAGATTT
Organism: Avahi laniger; assembly: GCA_963575035.1. Taxonomy (NCBI): domain Eukaryota; kingdom Metazoa; phylum Chordata; class Mammalia; order Primates; family Indriidae; genus Avahi; species Avahi laniger. Next base: position 20,110 of record CAUYSK010118421.1, read on the forward strand.
TTGTTATTGTTGTCATATGCTTTTGTAATTATCTACTTATAGGTCTTACCTCATAGACTGTATAATACTTAAAAACATAAATTATGTCTTGGTTACTTTATAACAATAAATATTTTGGATTTAATAAATGAATTATTGAGTGAATAGAGGAATAGATGTATAGATATACTTCAATAATCTCATTTATAGCAAGAAAATGTCAAATCTCAAGAGTTTGTCATATCCTTCTATTATTAATGTTAAAATGTAATTAATGTGTGGATTTTGAAATATTTGTATAAGATACATATTAGCTCCAAAACTCTCTAGAATGTATAATGTAACAAAAAACATGTCACTTTTTTTGTTGTATTTTTTAAAGTTGATGTGTAATATCTAAACACAAACATTATAATACAAGTATTTACTAATCGTTAAAAATAGTGATTTGAAAATAACTGTTTAATTATTCATTTATCTCTCCCATTAAGAATGTTAATTAAATTCATTATTTTTACAGTAGCTGTACCTGGTTATTGTAATGTCAGCACTTTATACGCACTAACTCATTTAGTCTTAACACTATAAAATAGGTATTATTATTTACATTTTAATGTTGAGGACTGTGACAACTTACCCAAAGTCATATAACTAGTTAATGTCTTAATGAGGATTTAAGCCAAGGCATTCTGTCTCTAGGGAACAGTAAATTCATCTAATGATTAACTTGTATATTTAGTTGCAGAGACAAAGCAAAAAATAAAGTCATTGTTTCACCCCAGAATGAAGTAAGAATTGGAAGCTTAGAAAATAATTGAGACATTTCTCTCTTGACCTTTGATGGTGCTTAATAGAAGCAATTTATTTAATAATGTCACTTTGAAATTCATACACCTTCAATGACTTCACTTTACCTTGAGGTTAAAATCCAGATTCTTAACAGGATGTCCAAAATGACCTATAGTATAACCCCATCCAACTTTCTCAGAATTATGATTCACATTTCCAAGCTGTCTTTGTTGCTAGGGTAATGTGTAGTAAAATGAAGACACACAGGCTATGGCTTCGGACTGATGTGAAATAAATTGTGGCTTAACTATTCTCTTATTCTGTGATACTGATCATCCTACCTAAGGTTTCTTATCTCACTGTTTTCATCTGTGAAAGCAAATGCTTCCTACTATGTCATGAGTGTTTGGGAAGATTGTATGCACGAGCAGCACAACCTTTTCCTGGTCCCTTCCGGGCAACTGATGCCAAGAATTATTCCTGAATGCGAGTGTACTTCCACGGTTTAGGTCCCCATTTCGAAGAAAACTACTGTGTCCCAGACAGTGTCCCCCAAAACACTCTCAAAACCACTCTCTGTTCCATAGTGGCCTTCTCCCACTTGTGAACTATTATAGCCTTTTTTCTACCTAAACCATTTAATTGATAATTATGCAGTGGTTTTCCAGATTTCTCTTCTTCTTTTATATTTCTTATTTCTATTTTACTATCTAAATTTCCACTTTTTAAATTATGATTTAATTTTTTAAAAATTGTATAATCCTTGATGGCAAGGAATACAGACTGAATTTTTTAAGAATACTAACAATAAAATGATATATTGACAACATTGCATATCATTTTGCTGTATTACACATTATGTCTTTAAATAGATATCACATTTAAAGGTGCCTGTGAAGTAAAAAATTATTGACCACTCACCTTTTGCCAGAGATCGTTAATCACCTTTTTATGTTATTTAATCCAAATAACCACCTAATGAGTGTGGCTTTATCAAAGTCCATGTTTAAATTTGAGGTAACTGAGACTCAGATTAAGTAACTCCCCGTAACTGTACAGCTGGAAACTAGGGGAGAGGTTCTGAAAAGATGGAAAATTGATTGATTATGTACATATGGGAATGTCAAACTGTACATAAAGCTGCATCATTTATCAGGTTGAGGCCATTTCCAAAGTAGAATCATTTGGTAGAATAATAAAGTATAGCTCAATGTAGGATGAAGTTATGGTGAAAATTGAAGAATGTAGGTCAATAGATTTATCATTATTATTACTACTATTATGTATTAAAATTAATCATAATAGTATTTACCTTGTGTCTAAATATTAAAGGCATTGTGCTATGTACTATGCATGTATTATATCATTTAATACTCAAAAGTCACAGATAAGTACTAATTCCTGAATTTCACAGACATGAAAACTAAGACATAAATATTAACTAAATTACACGAAGTTAAAAAGCTACAAACTGGGAGAGTCAAGAATTACAATATGGATTTGATTGATTTTATACATATCCAGAACTGTTAAATCCCAGCCTGTACTGCCTCAGGTTAGGTTATTTTGTATAAGAGATAGCATAAGGAAAGAAAAATAAAATGGCAAAAAATTACTGCATGAATTACATGTGTGTTATATTTTACACTATCAATTTAGCCAAGAGTCATGGTTTACTTTAATCCCACCACCAAGAATTCATTATACAATTTAACAGAGAAATAAAAGATCTCACAAGAAATAGGGTTAGTGTGTCTGTTTGCGTGTGTGTGCACGTATATATAATCACACATGCAAGAATATATGTGAAGTTGTAAGTGTAACTGTATAATTTATTAGACATAGTAATATCATAGTTACCTAGTCACTAAATGTAGACATGATGAAGATATTTTCATCTGTTTTATTCGATGTAGCCTCATTGCCTAGATAGGTACTTGTAACTTAATAAATATTCAAAAGGTGTTTGTTAAATGAATAGCTGTATCTTTAAATGAGCTAACTGATTTTTTTTTTCCTCTACCACCTCCCTTAGAGTCCCACAAAATATCATTGTGCACAGTGCTATTTTCTAGTGGCTAAAACAGTGCATTTCACATAGTACTGCATTGATTTACTCTCACTGAAATCGTGGAAAATATGACATAGACAAACTATTATATATTTAGAGCATAGATGATTAAGGTAAAGAGAGTAAAATCTAAGAGTTTATTATTAATATAAGGTAGTCTTAAATTTCTGTAGGCCAAAATTAGGAGGAATATATTCAAGTATTTCTTTTACATTTTCAAAAATTAGAGAAGGAAAGAAAGCAGAAATAATTTATTTCTGAGTGGTCATTATTTAAATGATGCCTAGAATGTGTATTTTATCTATTGATATTTTTCTTCATTACTTATAGACTCTTCCACAAATTAAAGTGCACTTGATTTGCAGGCCTGGGATTGTGTCATGCTGCATGGCCTGCTAATACTACTGTTCAGTAAATGTGATCTTTAAGCCGGGCATCATGCTAATCAATTTACACACAATCTTATTTAATCCCCAAGGCAGAACTATTTGGAAAGTATGATTAGTCCCATTTTATAAATGAGGAAACCGGGGTTTAGAAATTCAGGTCTATCTTCCTCCAGAGCCCAGGTTCTAGGCCAGTGCTCCTCAAGCTTTAATGTGTGTAGAAATTCCTTAAAGGTTTTGGGAGATCCAGGTCTGCTGTACAGCCTCAGATTCTACATTTCATCTGTCTCCCAGGTGCTGCTGCTATGGCTGGTTGTTGACCATACTTCAGGCAATAAGGCTTTAAATCACTATACCATACTGCATCCCAGGGGCTCTATGACAGGAGTGTGTCTGTGTGTGTGTGTGTGTGTGTGTGTGTGTGTGTTCGTGTTCCATAAAACTTATTTGTAAGAAATACTATTGAAAATATAAATATTTCAAGAAAATCTTAATAAAATTGAAGTAGAATCAACCAGACTATTGTCAATAACCAGGCTATTCAATGATGTTATTTAAGTCTGGGCAATATCCTTATCCCATAAGAATAACATTGATTCCAATGTCAGAAATCATACATGCATACATACTCTCCTTTCAGTGTTACAAATAACTGGTTAAAGGTTGAAAATCTTTGCATAGAAGCTTTTGATATTTTTTTCAATGAAATATTTTTATTTACCATTATATAAAACTATAAATCACTATAGTTAATTCAAGTAGATCACCACAACTGACTTGAAATAGAAACATCAGATATAAATGATATAGCCTTTCTATATAATTATAGGAAGGTCATTTTCTCTTCCCCAATTTCTAGGTTCAACAAGACTGTCTACGTTACATATCACAACATTGACATGGGTGAGCAATGATTTCAATGGTTTCAGTGCCACGAACTACAGCAATACCCAAGAAGTCACTTAACTTTTTTCTCACTTCCTCCACTTGGATGTTTACTACTGTATTTTGTAAATGGTTTAACCTTGACATGAGAAACCAGAGGTCGGTTTTCTTATGGTGTTCTAATTTTTTTTTAGCTTTTGATATTTTTAAAGAACTTTTAAATCACTTTTTTGTAAATGATTTTTAAATTATTATGTATTTATTTGCTATCACATAATAAAATAAATGTAATTTTAAAACAAGAGTATGAAATAATATCTCTTTGATATGGTTCCCACCTGCTTTCTTCTCTGGCCAATTTATTTATATTTTTGTTCATCTGTGTGTATAACTGAGAAACATTCATTAAGAGAATTTGTTCCTATCATAACAGCAAAGAATTCTTTTATTAAATGTTTGAAGATTTTTGCTTCTATCCAACATTTGTCTGATATATTTAGATACATACCTTCCATGACAGTTACAAGTTTTCTTAATGTGTCAAAGAAAACTGTTTCTGTGCTAAGAAAACACAAAATTCTATCAATAATTTGCATAATTGGAGAATCATTGTTTTAAAAATTATCTGACAAATAGACTAAATGAAATTTTGATTATTTCTGTCTTCTTTTTAAAACTAAAAATAAGTAGGAATAGGCCAGGCGCGGTGGCTCACGCCTGTAATCCTAGCTCTCTGGGAGGCCGAGGTGGGTGGATTGTTTGAGCTCAGGAGTTCGAGACCAGCCTGAGCAATAGCGAGACCCCATCTCTACTAAAATTAAAAAGAAATCAATTGGACAACTAAAAATATATAGAAAAAATTAGCCGGGCATGGTGGTGCATGCCTGTAGTCCCAGCTACTCAGGAGGCTGAGGCAGGAGGATCGGTTGAGCCCAGGAGTTTGAGGTTGCTGTGAGCTAGGATGACGCCACGGCACTCTAGCCCAGGCAAGAGAGTGAGACTCTGTCTCAAAAAAAATAAATAAATAAAAAAAATAAGTAGGAATAAAATCCCTAGTAATGTCATATATAATTTATATTAACTCAAAAACAAATAGCTCATTAGGAAATGAAGTAGTATAATAACAGTGAATAAATAATAAAAAATCACATTAATCCACAGTCAAAATATTGTTTTTCATTTTTGATTTCAAAAAGGGCTTCACATCCTCAGAATATAAGCATATTCTTATATTTTTGACAAAAGATTTGCAGAATACTCATATTAATTCAACTCATATAACACTGCTGATCATTAGGTTAAACATTTGTCTGGAGAATACAGTAAGTATCTGTGTATCTCCAAGTTAAGACTGGCATTAAATATTAAAACAGGAAGTTTACATTGTGTTAAAGGACGGATTCATTTATATTTTTTCTATTGGGACATCACAAAATATTTTTGTATTATCTTAAAGTTCACTTTTTTTGAGTAACATTTATATTGGCTAAATACTGAAATAGCCTAAAGAAGGATTCTGGTTTTATTTTTTTTTTATTTTTTTTTTGAATTTTTTTAATTTTATTTATTTTTTTATTTCAAAAATTTACAGGGGTACAAATGTTTAGTTTATATATATGTTGCATTTGCATCACCCAAGTCAGAGCTACAAGTCTGTCCATCTAGACAGGGATTCTGGTTTTAAACTGCTAAAAATCTAAATCAAAGGAATATTTGAATAATATCTGTAAAATATGAAAACATAAACCTGTCTCTTTATAGTTAAAAGACTTTTAAAATAATATCCACATTTTAAAGAGAAATTTTTAAAAATTAGGAAATTGTAATATCTGCTAAAACAACAAACAGAAGTGCCGGTGGTCGAGTGGGACTGGGAGTTTTCTTCACGCATATTTGGGAGATATATTGAGCTCAGTACGTCGGAATCACTTCCATAATGATCAAAAAAATTATTTTTAAAGTAACTCTGGATAGCAGACTAACACTAATAAGAATATACCAAATGGCTCTTGTTTTCAGGCACTGTTGTAGAAATATTAGACTGGCAAAAATAGATCATGCAGGGTAGAATCAGAAGAATATGGCTTTTCTCTACAATGTTAGCTACCTTACTTAATGTCTCTGTTGTAGTTATTTTATTGCTAATATAAAGACAGCGATACCAGTCTCAAAGGACCACTGTGACAATGAAATAAGTATATATTAATCTAAATTCTAAACAAAGTATTCCTCTAAAAGAGCTTGCAAAATGGTTTCTTGAAAAACCGTTATTTACTATATGAATATAAAAGATAGATTTTTTGCAAAGCGTTCTAATCTTTGCTCTGGAGAGCTGAGAAAAGCTCCTGGGCCAGGAGGAGGGCTCTGAAGAAGCACAGCTGTCAGCACATCTGCACTATGGTGATTTTTAGCCCTTTGTCTTCCTGCCTCAGTTGCTTCCTGTCTTTTCTATGTTCTTGCCCTAATTAAACCAGTATCTGTCAACTGATTTATGAATGTAGATGTATGAATAAAAAAGGAAACAATGGGTTTGAGGCTCAATAATTTTATTCTGGCTTTCTAGCATTCTTAAGATGGTCAGACGTACACTAGAATCTGAGATGACCCCGTCAAATGCTCTGTCTTTATGCGTAGAGAGTCTGTTTTGAATCCCATCAGTTTTGAATGTTGGTGAATGAGACTGCACAACCTAGCAGAAAACTTTAAGAACCCCCATATTTTCTTAATTTGCTATTAGTGGATTGAGACTTGTGAAATTCTTATTTGACCCTTTTGGCCAAAAATAAATGACAATTTCTTATGATTCGACCTAACAAAAGAGTCATCCTATGTCTTTTTCTTGGAGCTCGGAAAGCCCTAAAAGATGTTTCTGGCCAGGATCTAAATCATGATCTAAATCACTTTCCCAACAGAAGACCCCATTCATTTTAGATGTGCAAGAAAGAATGGAGAGTGTTGGGAATGCAATTAGCAGGAGAAAGTCTTCGGATCAAAAAGGGTCACCCTCTCAAAACTTCTCACCAGACCTCTGAAAAATCTCCTCAAAGGCTCAGAACCAGCCCTTACGTGTCTCACCAGCGACTGTAGGCTTAATACCGGCGAAGTCCCAGTCCCGGATACCATGGAGTTTGACCAGCAAGACATGCTGGCTAGAGAAGAGCAAAGCAGATCAGAGTGCAAAAGAGGATGGATCCTGCACACTGGGCTCCAGGTTTCTGAATAAACTGGGGCAAAAAGAAATCCCTGGGAGTTCACAGAACTTTGTGTCAGTTCCACATTTGTTCTTCTGATTTGATGCTTGATTCTTTTCTGTTTCATAATTTGGAAACCAAAACTTAATTGTTTGGATCACCAAAAATATTATGTTAAATGAAATAAGCCAGGCACAGAAAGACAAACATCACATGATCTCACTCCTATGTGGCATTTTAAAAGTCAATTTCACAGAAGCAGATAAAATAATAGTCGTTACCAGGAGCTGGGGGTAGGGGGTGGGGGGAGCAATGGTGAGAAGTTGCTCAAGGGGTGCCCAGTTACAGCTGATAGGAATAAGTTCTGCTGTTCCATTGCACAGGAGGGCGACTATAGCCAATAACAGTGAGGTGTATATTACAAGATAGCTAGAAAAGATTTTGAATGTTATCACCTCAAAGAAATGATGTTTAAAGCATGAATGTGGTAATTACCCTAATTGGATCATTATACAATGCATATATGCATTGAAACATCACACTATACCCCATAAATATATATAATCATGTCAATTGTATATATTCATGTATATATTCAAGTGTATATTCATGTCAATTATAAATTTAAAAATCAATTAAAAATATTTTGTTCATAAATTGCTGAATTCTCTCATGTATATATGTATATATATTTATCCATATACACATATATTTATGCGTATTTATGTACATTTATATTCATGAGATAGCAAGGAATAGGTACATTCACATTTTAAAATAAAAAATATAGTACTTAATTTTCAAATGATTCTTTCATATTATGTACACCAATGAACTAAAGGCAATACTACATCAAGGAGACTTGTGCTTGCCTACCATGCCTTAGAATTTAAGATTTAAACAGTTATAAGATGCCAATGATTTTCTGCAACATGATCGCACTGTTAATAAGGCATGGTGTTTGCCATCACATGGTAAGCAAGGTGAGGAGGAGGCTGAGAGTATCTAGTATGTGACTAGGCTACCAAAAGTAACTCAAGGTTGCCCCAGTCAGCTTCTTGGGGTAAGCTATAGGGTAAGAATTTAAAATACCGATGGAAAATGGCATTTTTGTAAGGATAGCAGGCAATGGCTGCAATATCAGAACCAAGCAATAAGGTTGATGGCTATCAGAAGAGAAAGGGATTATAAATAAATAGAGCTGACACCTTGGAAGACTAAATATAGAACAGAGACAGGAGGCTACATGGAGGCTCTCTGATACCAGCCTTCTGCCATTTCCCATATAGCTTCCCGGCTGCCCCAAGCTGTCGTAACATCTCTCTTTCTCTCTCCAGGATCCATTGGGATACTTCTTCTGTGCTCACTGGAAAGTAGAGGCAGTGAATGCCAAAATCAGGGAAACTGTTCCCCAAGAAAAACTGAGTAAGCCCAACTGAGCTCACAACTTTCTTTAGCGTGCAGAAGGACAAATTCATCCTTAGAGAAAAGCAGAGAGTTATTTAAAAGTGATAGACAATACTACACTATGAAGAGGATGAATTAAGGCCTTTTACAACAACTTGGATGGATAATGGAGACCATTATCCTAAGTGAAGTATCTAAAGAATGAAAAATAAACACCATATCTGCTTGCGATTAAAATGAAACTAACCAATGTCCCAGCTACTTGGGAGGGTGAGGCAGGCGGATAGCTTGAGCCCAGGAGTTTGAGGTTGTTTTGAGCTAGGCACTCTAGCTGGGGTAACAGAGCAAGACTCTATCTCAAAAAAAAAAAAAAGGGGGGAATCCATGAGGACAAGGACTGCATCTCTTTGCTTCACTAACATATACCCTGTGACCAGCAGAGTTCTTGCCACACAGCAGAGCTCTCTGAATGAAAACAAGAGCTGTAACACCAAGTAGCTCAAGAACAACATCAAGAACGTACTTGTTTTCTAATTATGAATAAAAATATGGGTATTTGTCATTAAAAAAAAAGGGCAGGGAGACAGTTTAAGATAAAATCAGGAGGGATAAGTAGAGGCAAGCAAGCTGTGATTTGGGTGTTTTCAGAGGGTTTTAGATACCAGCACAAATGGTCCAAATAGCCATGCTTTAATAGGCTATGTGACCTTTGACAAAGTTTTTACCTTGTTTGTGTCTCAGCTCCCTCAAAATAAAAAATTACAATAATAGTAATACCTAACTCATAGACTTATAAAGATTTCATGAATAAATATGTAAGAATATAGTAAGTGCTAAGTAACTGTTATCTGGTGTCACTATGAGTAGCTGACTACATTTAATTTATTCTGAAAACACAAGTGCATATTATATAATTCAAAGGGAATGACATAAGGGGGATCACCTATCTGCCTCTGAAAAATGAGTGATATATATTAATGTGATGAAAATAACACTGCAAAACACTGTCCTGGTCCAAGGAGTTGATGGCTATACCCCAGAAACAATCACAATGAGGCCCAGCCTCCTCTAAAGAAAACCCTAGGTTTATCCTTTCTCTTTTCTTTCTGTGTTTTCATGACACAGATTTTTCTCCAAGATGTAAATAATCTAGGTAAATACACATATAAAAATTATTGAAATGCTACAAATAAAATAATGGTATATTGATGTATGTAAAAAAGGAGATTTGGAATTATGGAGGTTTTAAAAAAAGTAGGCAAGATTAAAAAAAGGAAAAAATTTTGTAAACACCTCAAGAATAAAAGTTTATAACATTCTATGTGATAACATTCAGAGTGTGAAGAGCCAATTTGTATGATGTCGCTTTGGTATTAATATTCATCTCTTTTCAACTGCGTGCTGCCGAGGACTGCCAATTTATCAAATAAGATAGATACATGTAAATAATTAATTCAGTGACAGTGTCCTTCATTTTCCTTTTAGAAAGAGCTACTTGGGAAAGCTATTCAGAAGCTTGAAATTTATTAAGCATATTTTCTGGTTTTTATAGATGACTTTTGTTCAGACTCACTCTCTTGATACTAAGGAGGGCATAACCAAGGCCAACAGTGCTGACAGTGACAGATTTTTTTTCCAAGTATGTTTGAGAGTGTGGACCACATATGGTCCATAATTACTGCCTCTGTTATTTACCAACACGAGGAACTGATACATTCAAAAGATTTCCTTTTTCCAATACCACATTTTTTAATGCCTTTTTTTTTTTTTTTGCTGCAATGAATGCGAACTTTTCTATAGAACTGAGTAGTGTAATTCATAATGTTTAGTCTAGTATTCATAGTGTATTAGTTATAATTTGGGAGGATAATTAGAAATTATGCT
>CAUYSK010118423.1:0-19797 GCA_963575035.1 Avahi laniger
GAGGCCTGCCCTGCCCGCCCCACCCTCCGGGCGGGCGACGGAAAGAGAGGCCAAAGCGGCAGCGGCAAATAAAAAAAAAAAAAAAAAAAAAAAACAGACCAGAATGCAAAAGGATGACAATTTCAAAATTCTGAAAAAAGAAAACACTAGTGCCATCCAATAATCTTATGTCCAGTAAAAATACCATTTAAAATGGTATTACTAGATAAATAAAAATGGAAAATTCATTGATAGCAGACTAGCTCTATAAGAAAAACTAAAAGAAGTTCTTAAGGTTGAAATCAAGTGACATAAGGTGTGAAAAAGCAAGAGCTCCGTTAGAGTAATTATCATGCTAATGATAAAAATAATTCTATATTTTTCTTTCCTCTTTTAACTGATTTAAATAAGACAATTACATAAAGCAGTCTCTATATAATTGTATTGTAGGGCCAATAATACACAGAAATGTAATGTATTTAACAATAATAACACAAAGGAAGGGTGAGGTATGGGGCTACATCATACCTAATAAACTTTTGCAGAACACTCTATCCAAGAACAGCAAAATGCATATTCTTCTCTAGTGTACATAGAATATTCTGCAGAATAGGCCTGATGCTAAGTCATAGAGGTTTCAATAAATTTAAAAATATTGAATTTACACAAAGTATGGCTTATAACCACAATGGATTAAATTTAAAAAAATAAAAGAAAAAATGTGTACAACTCAAATTTAAGTGGAAATTAAGCAACGCACCAAACAATCAATGGATAAAGAAGAAATCACAAAGGAAAATAGAAAAAAACTTTAAAATGAGTAAAAGAAAAACACAACAAACCTAAATTTATGAGATGCAGCTAAAGCAATGTTTAAATGACAATTTAAAAGTATAAAATGCCAACATTTAAAAAAGATGAGAGATCTTAAATTAATAAATTAACCTTCTACATTAGGATATTTAAAAAAGAAGATCAAACTATCCAAAGTGAGCAGAAGGAAGGAAATAATACAGATTGGATTGGAAATAAATGAAATAGGGAATTTTAAAAAGAGGAAGAAAATTAAAACTCTAAAAGTTATTTGTTTGAAAAGATCAACTTGAAAGATCTTTAGAAAGACCGACCTCCCAAAAAAGTAAACAAAAAGAAAAAGGACTCAAATTAATAAAGTCATGAATAAAACAGGGAACATCACTACTGTCCCTACAGAAATGTAAAAGGATTTTAAGAGAATACTATGAATAACTCTATGTCAAAAAAAATAGATAACCTAGAAGAAATGAACACATTTCTAGAAAGAGACAAACTAACAAAATATAAATTATTCAATAAATGAGTCAAGAGAAAATATAATTGTGAATAGATCTATTAAAAATGTGCTCACTTCAGCAGCACATATACTACAATTGGAATGATACAGAGAAGATTAGCATGGCCCCTGTGCAAGGATGACACACAAATTCGTGAAGCATTCCATATTTAAAATAATAATAATAAAAAAGTAAAGAGATTTAATTACTATTTTTAAAATGTCACACACACAAACTTAGGCACACACAGTTCAGATCCACACAGCTTCATTAATAAATTCTATCAAATTTTAAAGAAGAACTGACACCAATTCTTAACAATTTTTCAATAATATAGGAGAGAACACTTCTCAAATATTAATTATGATGCCAATATCCCTGTGATACCAAAGTAACAAACAATACAAGAAAAACAAAGATCAATATTCCTTATGTACAGAGAAGCAAAAATCCACAACAAAATAACAAGCAAATAGAATTCAGCAACATATAAAAGGAATTATACACGACAAATATGTGGTACTTTTCCCAGGAATGTATGGATGGCTAATCATACAAAAATCAATGTAATACACTATAGTAATAAACAAAAAACGCATGATTATTTAAGTGAAATCAGAAAAGATATTTTAAAAACCTATTAACTTTTAATGATTAAAAAACACTCTAAAAATTAAGAATATAAAGGAAGTTCTTCAACCTGATAAATATGAAAAAACCTACAGGAAACATTATACCAAATGATGAAAGACAGAATGTTTCTCTACTAAGACTGGTGAAAAGACAAGCAAGTCCATTCTCATCTCTTCTATGCAACATTGTACAGGAAGATTTAGTAAGGGAAATGAGGCAAGATAAAGAAATAAAAGATTTTCAGATTAGTAAGGATTAAGTAAAATGAAGACTATTCACAGATGACATGACCTTACATATAGAAAATCCAAAATAATGTACTGAAAACTATTAGAACTGAAAAATAAGTTCAGCAAGTTTCTGAGAACATTTTTAAAAGTACTTGTATTTATCTACACTACTAATAAGCAAGGTAAAATAATTTCAAAAAATATTCCATTTACAATAGCATCTAAAGGATAAAAGATTGAGGAATAAATTTAACAAAGGAATATAACATAGAATAAAACCCACAAATGTTGAAATAACTTAAATAAGACAAATATATGGAAAAGAATACTATGTTAATGATTAGAAGACTAAATATTGTTAACATAAAGTTCACTCAAATTGGTCTACAGATTCAATACAATTTCAATAAATATAGCAACTGGCTTTTTATTTTGCAGAAATTGACAAGCTGATGATAAATTATATATGATAATGTAAGGGATTCAGAATAGCCAAAACAATTAAGCTTGAAAACTCATATTTTTTATTATTATTATTTCAGAATATTATGGGGTTACAAATGCTTTGGTTACATGTATTGTTTTTGTGTCACCTGATTCAGAGCTACAACTGTGCCGAAGCCCCAGACAGCACTCACTGTATCTGTTAGGTGAATTTACAAATCCTCTCCTTCCCCCACACCTGCCCAATAACTGATCAATGTTACTTCCATATGTGCACATAAGTGTTGATCAATTAGTACCAATTTAATGGTGAGTACAAGTGGTGCTTGCTTTTCCATTCTTGTGATACTTCACTTAGATGAATGGGCTCCAGCTCTATCTAGGATAATAAAAGCGGTGCTAGATCACCATTGTTTTGTGGCTAAGTAGAACTCCATGGTATACATATACCACATTTTATTAGTCCACTCATGTATTGATGGGCACTTGAGTTGTTTCCATATCTTTGCAATTGTGAATTGTGCTTCTGTGAACATTCAAGTGTACATGTCTTTTTTATACAATGTCTTTTTTTTATCCTTTGAGTAAATACCCAGTAGTGGGATTGCTGGATCAAATGGTTATTCTACATTAAGTTCTTTGAGGTATCTCCATATTATTTTCCATAAAGTTTGTACTAGTTTGCAGTCCCACCAGCAGTATATGGGTGTTTCTATCTATTCACATGTATGTCAACACTTGTTGTTTTGGGACTTTTTGATAAAAGCCAATTTTACTGGAGTAAAGTGATATCTCATTGTGGTTTTGATTTGCATTTCCCAGATGATTACAGATGTTGTGCATTTTTTCATGCTTGTTGGCCATTGGTCTGTCTTCTTTTGCAAAGTTTCTGTTTGTGTCTTTTGCCCACTTTTTAATGGGGTTGTTTGATTTTTTTCTTGCTGATTTTCCTGAGTTCTATATAGATTCTAGTTGTCAGCCCTTTATTGGATGTGTAACATGTATTTTCTCCCATTCTGTAGGTTGTCTGTTTACTCTGATGATAGTTTCCTTGACTGCACAGAAGCTTTTTAATTTGATCAGGTCCCATTTATTTATTTTTGTTGTTGTTACGATTGCCTTTGGGGTCTTCTTCAGAAATTCTTTCTTAGGCTGATGTCTATAAGAGTTTCTCCAACATTTTCTTCTATAATTCTTATGGTTTCATACCTTAGGTTTAAGTCTGTTATCCATCATGTGTTGATTTTTGTAAGAGGTGAGATGTGCAGACCCTGTTTTAGTCTTCTACATGTGGCTATCCAATTTTCCCAGCATCATTTATTGAATAAGGATTCTTTTCCCCAGTGTATGTCTTTGTCTTCTTTGTCAAAGATCAGATATGAGGATGATTTTATATCTAGGTTCTCAGTCCTGTTCCATTGGTCAATGTCTCTGTTCTTGTGCAAGTACCATGATGTTTTGGTTTCTATAGACTTGTGGTATACCTTGAAGTCTGGAAGATTGATGCCTCTCAATTTGTTCTTTTTGCTTAAGGTTGCTTTGGCTATACGGGGTCTTCTCTGGTTCCATACGAAGCAAAGCATTATTTTTTCTAGATCAGACAAAAATGATGTTGGTATTTTAATCGAGATTGCATTGAATCTGTAGATCATTTTGGGTAGTATAGGCATTTTAACAATATTGATTCTGCTGATCCTTGAGCATGGTATAGTTTTCCATCTGTTTACATCTTCTGCAATTTCCTTCCTCAGTGTTTCATAGTTCTCCCTATATAGGTTTCTCACCTCCTTAATTAAATATATTTCTAAGTATTTTATTTTCTTTGATGGTATTGTGAAAATTATTGTGTCTTTGATTTGATTCTCAGCTTGACTGTTATTGGTATATATGAAAGCTATTGAATTGTGTGCATTGATTTTGTAGTCTGAAATTTTGGTGAATTAATTTATCAATTTCAGGAATAACTGCTGGGTCAAGAGGAGAAACACATGGAAATCAAAAGATTCTTTGAATTAAATGATAATGTGAACACAGGTTATCAAAATCTGTGAAATACAGCAAAAGCAGTCCTGAGAGGAAATCTCATAGCCTTAAACACCCACATTCAAAAGATAGAAAGATCACAAATCAACAATCTAATGAATAGTCTAAAGCAACTGGAAAAGGAAGGCCCAACCAATCCTAAATCCAGCAGAAGAAAATAAATAACCAAGATCAGAGCAGAACTAAATGAAATAGAGAATAAAAGAACTATACAGAAGTTTAATGAAACAAAAAGTTGGTTCTCTGAGAAGATAAATAAAATCGACAGGCCTCTTGCTAGATTAACCAGAATCAGAAAGGAAAGGACTCTAATAAGCTCAATTAAAAATGAAAAAGAAGTCACAATGGATATCACAGAAATGCAGAACATTATCTTTTAATACTATAAAAATCTCTATGTACCAAAACTTGAAAATGTGAAGGAAATGGACAAATTCTTAAAAACACACAATCTCCCTAGGCTCAATCAGGAAGGAATCGAATTCCTGTGCAGACCAATATCAAGCACTGAAATTGAAGCAGCAATAAAAAAGTCTTCCAACAAAATAGTTCCTGTACCAGACAGGTTCACACCTGAATTTTACCAAACCTACAAAGAAGATGTATTACCTATACTGCAGAAATTATTCCACAACATGGAGAAGTAAGGAATCCTCCCCAACACATTTTACGAAGCCAATATCACCTTGATACCAAAGCCAGGAAAGGACACAACAAAAAGAGAAAACTACAGACCAATATTCTGTATGAATATAGATGTAAAAATTCTCAACAGAATCTTAGCAAACTGAATTCAACTGCACATCAAAAAAAATAATAATAATTCATCACGACCAGGTAGACTTCATGCCAGAAATACAATGATGGTCCAACATACTCAAATCTATAAATGTAATTCACCATATAAATAAAAGCAGAAATAAAGACCATATGATTGATCCTCTCAATAGATGCAGAAAAGGCATTTGACAAAATTCAGCATACTTTTATGATAAGAACATTTAACAAAATAGGCATAGACAGGACATACCTCGAAATTCTTAAAGCTGTATATGACAAACCCACAGCCAATATCATACTCAATGGGGAAAAATTGAAAACATTCCTGCTTAGAACTGGAACCAGGCAAGGTTGCCGGATATCACTACTTCTATTCAACATAGTGCTGGAAGTCCTTGCCAGAGCAATCAGACAAGAGAAGGAAATCAAGGGTATCCAAATGTGGAAAGAAAAGGTCAAGCTATTGCTCTTTGCTGACTGTATGATATTATATCCGGAAAACTCATATTTCTTCATTCCAAAGCTTACTGGAGTGTTATAGTAATTGAGAAATTATAGTTCTAGCATAAGTATAGACTTACATATCAATGGAATGGAATTGAGAGTCCAGAAATAAGTCCTTCCATTTATGATCAGATGATATTCAACAAGGGGGGCAAGACAATTCACTAGGATTATAATCTTTTCAACCAATTATGCTGGGACAACCAAAACAAGAATGAAGTTGGATCCATAAATCACAACATATAAAAATTGACCTAAATGGATCATGTGTCTAAATATAAGAGCTGAAAGGATAAAACTCTCAGAAAAATATGTGAGTAAATCTTCATGGCTTTGGACTTGGCAATAGTTTCTTAGACATTACTCCAAAAGTAAAAGCAACAAAAAAGAAACATAGATAAATTGGTATTCATCAAAATTTAACATTTTGTGCTTTACAAAACATTGTCATTAAAGTGAAAAGATGATCCACAGAATGGGAGAATATAACTACAAATCATATTTTTGATAGATGACTCTATCCATCATATATGAAAAATGCTTACAACTCAACAATAAAAAGACAACCCAATTTAAAATGGGCCAAGGAACTGAATAGACTTTTTTCTAAATAATATATATGGCCAACAAACACATGAAGATATGTTCAAGCTTATTAGTCATGAAGGACATTTAAATTAAAACCATAATGTGATATGACTTTACACTCACTAGGATAGCTAAAAGTTAAAAAGAAAGAAGAAAAGATAAAGAAAAAAAAAAAACCCAGGCCATAGCAAGTGTTGGTAAAGGTGTGGAGCAATTGAAGTCTCATTGATTGCTGGAAGGAATGAGCTACCATGTAGCTACTTTTGTAAAAAGTTAGGCAGTTCCTCAAAGTATTAAACACAGAGTTCCTATGTGACGAGCATTCCAGTGTTAGTTATACAAACAAGAGAAATGAAAATATGTATGCATATGAAAATATGTCCATAAATGTTCATAGCATCATTATTCAGAATAGCAAAACCCAAATATCTATCAATTCATGAACAGATAAATAAAATGTGATATTATATATATATATTTGTAATACATGTGTTTTTAATATACAATGAAATAACATACAAATGTTTACAATATAAAATGGAATATTATTGGGCAATAAGTAGGAATGCAATATTGATACATGCTAATGCATGGATGAACTTTGAAAATATGCTAAGCCAGTTACAAAAGACCATTTATTGTATGATTATATTTATATTAATTGCCAGAATAGTCAAATCCATAGCAACGGAGCATAGATTGAGTCTTTGCTTATTGTTGGAGTGTGGGATGGTGTGATGGGGAGGGATTGCTAATGCATGTGGAATTTCTTTTGGGGGATGGTGAAAATATCTAAAATTAAATGGTGCTGGTTTCATAACTCTGTAAATATACTGAAAAACTACAAAATTTTACACTTTAAATAGTGTAAACTGCAAGGAGACATCAAATTTGAATGGTGTTGAGCACAACAATCAGAAATAGTAATTACATTAGAGATCATCAACCAAAGCAAGATGAGGTAGAGTAACTAGAGCAAGTATAAACTGTGTTTAGATAAACTTTAACTGATCGCATCTTGTTGTAATGAGAAGTTTTTTTTTTTTTATTATTCCAAGGTATTGTGAGGGTACAAACATTCTAGTTACACTTCATGTCTTTGCCTTCCCCAAATGCAGGTTAAAGGCGTGCCCTTCCCTCCCTTTAGTGCTCCCCGTGTCCCCTAGTTGTAGATTCACCCCCCATCCCCCCAATCCCTGGAGAGTGTTTCTGCCATGTGATCACCCTAGTGTTGATCAGTCAATGAGAAGTTTTAAAAGTCTTAGAAACTACCAAGTAGATGCTCTTTCTTGTGTAAATATATTGTGGTCCTCTGAGTCTAGTATATCTGACCCAACTCATTTATCAATTATATTTCATCAATGAGTTCCAATGAATGGAGTGTAGGAGGGCAGGCTTATTCTATTTCACATCAACTACGAAGGCAAGAGTTTATCACTGAAATTCAAGATCCCCTTGATAAGCCATAATAGATGATGCATATTCCATATTTTTACAACCAATTTAGAAGTTGGCTAATATAACCAAATGTTCCTAAGTTGATTTTTAGATTGGTTGAATTCACCATTAGTGTCGGTCACCTTTCTAGGAAATATTACTCTGTAAATTCTTCGAAGTCTCACTAGAAATTTAGTATTACATTTTCACTGAGGCCTTCTATTAGGGTCAACATATCCTCATAGTCCAACTGTGACTATTTACAGAAGATAATTTAGAGAGGAGGGAAAAGTCTCTCCTAAAAAAGCATGGACAATGTAGAACACCTAGTTCCCTAGAAAATTACTCAAAATATTATGGAATAAACCCACTCACAGTCAGATATGCATATCTAAAAGAAACAACCACCATTGTTTATGACATCTTTCACTTTGTGTTACCTAAAAAATTATATGTTGCCTTGAGTTGTAATAAAAGCATGCCAATTTGCAAACAGATCCCCCCATATGTTTGCAATCACCTTGTTGTTATTTGTCTGTTGAACTCTTTCTTAATCATTCTTCAAGGACCAGTTCAAATGTCAGCTTCTCCAAAAAGCCTCTACCTGCTCTCCAAGTTGGTTTCAATTTGTTCTTTTCTTGTTATTTTCACGTATCACTATATTTCCTCTATGAAAATTGTGAGCTCCTCAGAGGCTCTGCACAGTCCTCTGTATGCATCGTTCCTGAAATAGTGTCCATTATGTCAGTACATGCTTAGGTAATATGTGTTGAGTGCATGATTGTAATCTTAGTCAAGGGGACAGTTGTGCTTTGGAAAAATTCACCCTGAGAAACTCAAGATTATTTTCTGATATGTTTATTTGATCTTTCAGTTTGCATGAAGACCAATATTTCACCTGGGAATATGATACAGCTACCTACATAGTATGATATGAGATTGCTAAAGGGTTCAACTCTTCTTGCTTCTAAGCCTAACGACAGAGAAATGTGCATTTAATTAATAATATTAATAGTAAGATTTTAATAAATGATAGCTATTCTGTGTTATGCTTTGCATAGTTAAGTGCTTTACATATATTATCCATTTAATCCTCTTACTGCTCACTTTACTAAGTTGAGTTGGTTCTGGGATTTTAGTTCATGATTCCCATTTCATAAATAAGGAAACCGAGGCTCAAAGAGGATTAATAGGTTTCTGAAGGTCATATAGTCAGGAAATGAATAGCAGTGGGACTTGAATTGTCATTTACTTGTCTAGGTACATAGTCAACATGTTAAGCAGTGTTTTAATTTGTTAATGTGTACCAAAGGAGAAATATTAGTTAATCTCATTGCCAAGTGAACATCAACTCACTCTATAGAAAGTTTGGCTCTGTACAGAGAAGACCCAGCTATATTTTGGTCAGGAAGAGAAGCAGAGAAAGATTAAAAGCATGAGCCTGATGGATAAGAACTTAACAGAGTAGGGCATTGACTATAATCTATGAGATTAAGGTCTTATCACAGGAAGAATTTTGAAATTACACATAAGCCACTGGCTCTTACTATTTAAGAATTAATTATTCAGCTTTAAGAAACAATGGTGATATAGCACCTCTTGTATTCTCCTGGATAGAGCTGGAACACATTCTACTAAGTGGAGTATCCCAAGAATGGAAAAACGAGCACCACATGTACTCACCATCAAATTGGTATTAACTGATCAACACTTAAGTGCACATAAAAGAATAACATTTATTGGATGTTGGGCAGGAGGGAGGGGGGAGGAGGGGACGGGTATATGCATACACAAAGAGTGCAATGCACACCATCCAGGGGATGGACACACTTGAAGCTCGGACTTGGCGGGGGGAGGGGGAGCAAGGACAACATACGTAACCTAAACATCTGTATCTACATAATATGCTGAAATAAAAAAAGAATTAATTATTATAAGCTATAATAGCTGTTGTTATAATAGATGCTATGATGGAAGTGTGTTCTGCATATTAATAGTGTGAACACAGAAAATAAAATGGGCAAGAAAGGAGATGAGGAGTATTCAAAGAGGTCTACAGGGAAGGGTCTGAATAATAAACTTTGCAGATTTCTTAGTTGAGACTAGAGCTGACTCAGGTGCCAGAGTTCCAGCATTAAGAGCCTTTGGCTGTGATGGTAAAATGGAATCAGTTAACAGAATACATTCTAGCTTTAGTTTGACCTTCTATAGGGCTTACTTTCAGAGACTTGAAGGGAGCAAGCTCAGAGAGACATGTTAACACATGAAGCTACCAGAACATTCTTTATAAAGGTGACAATTTACTCTTTACTCATCCATTCAGACTACTTTCAGAAGTCTGCTGTCTAGTTTCAACTTGTAGTATACCTTATCCATCCATCTCAGATCTATTAATACATAGACCCTGGGAGAATTAAAAATTCTAAAAGCCATAATACCAGTTGATTTTGTTCTTTGTATTGACTTACTTTTTCCCCTGGAATTAGAGCTATTATATAGGATTGCCTCATGATCCATATCAGGTGTTTTCCACATAACCATGCCACTAAAGTCTCCTGGGGAATAAAAAGTACCAGACTGAGGCTCAGGAGAAAATAAAATAAAAATTCTCTTCACACAAAAGTCAAAAATCTAAGGCACTTGTACTTCTTCAGCAGTTACTGCCAATAACAATCTACTGCTTGCCATCAGAATTTTCCCACTATTTTGGCTTATCTCTTTCTTCTCTTCCCATTATTTTTACCTCAAGTCTCTGTAATTATTCCTCTTCTTTAATGTATTATTACATGACTCACAAGTCCTATGTACATATTTCTTAACTCTGCTAATAGTTTTTGTGGCTGAATAGCTTGCAAAGCTTAAGCGTATGCCTTTTGTTCCCAAAGGAACACTCATTTCATTTGTGTTCTTGAATTGGTCAGTGATTTTTAAGTTGTGCCTTAGACTTGGACAAAGAAAGCAGTGCCTTTAGGGATGATTGTTAGGAGTGGTGGCATAAAAGAACCACTTAAGACTGAATTTTAAACTTCTCATACACTCTTCAATCTGAGTAAATTTTGCCTTATATTTTTATGTATTATGCTCCTTGTGATAATGTTCAGTGGGACTTTAGATATTTTATTAACAGTTAACTGGAAAAGTATTGCAAAAGCAGCTGTAGTATTCTGTCTTCAGAAAGGAGAATAGCAATTCACCTCTCGGGCAGGCTCTCTTTGGAGAAAGGCATTAAAAAATAAACTTACGTTGGTTTTGAATGTACTTCTGATAAAAATACATTATACATTTTCTTACTGAACAGATATGTTAACATTTTATTTTCAGTATTTATCAAATATAAAAATAACATAAGAATCTATTTTCTAGTTTTACTTTAAAGAAATGCAATTTTTCCAAGTGTACTATATGAAAAAAAAGTTTTTTCATCTTTCTATATTACATCTAGCTATTCACTCTTCTGTGTAACTCACATTTTGGAGTTAATTCAAGATAGAAATTATCAAGGCCACTGTGTAGAGCTTTGGAAATGGAAATCAGTATCTAAACATAGTTCAGGCTAATATCTAATCAACTTTGGCTATGACATTCTTTTTACATTTTTCATAGAGTTATAATTACATTCAGTAAAATGCACAGATCTTAAATGTACACTTTGATTAGTTTTGACAAATGTCTACACCTAGTCCAATACCCCAATCAAGATGTATAGCATTGCCATCACCATAGAGAGTTACCTTGTGTTCTTTTCCAGTCTATTCCCCTGTACCTCCCAGAGGCAACCACTTTTCTGATTTCTATCTCTATGGATTTGTTTCTCCTATGATAGAATTTCAAAAAATGGAATCATATAGTGATGATTAGTTTGAGTCTTGCTTCTTTAACTGTATATAATGTTTTTTCAGATTCATCCATGTTGTTGCAGTTCTCAGTAGTCCTTTTATTTTGATTGTTCAATAGTAGTCCATGTATGGATGCACTGCAGTTTTTTATTCAATCTCTTGCTGATTCATAGATGGTTTTCGACATATATCTATTATAGCTAAACTTACTATGAACACTTTTGTACAAATATCTGTGTAGACATATGTTTTCATGTTTCTTGGGAAACTATCTAGGAGAAGAATTGCTATATCATAAGGTAGTTATATGTTTAGTCACAAAGTTACACCATTTTATACTACCACCAGGAATATATAAGAGATCTAGTAGCTCTCCATCATCTCCAACATTTGGTGTTGTTAGTGTCTTTTAAATTGTAGCCATTCTAGTATATGTAGTGATATATGATTGTGGGTTTAACTTGAATTTTCCTAATGATTAATATTTGTACATCTTTTCATATTTTTATTGGCCATTACTATTTCAACTTTTGTGAAGTGTCTGTCCAAGTCTTTTGTCCCTTTTTTATTTTGGTTTGTTTTTATTGTTTATTTTTAGGGGTTCTTTAGATAATCAGGATGTAAATCCATTGTCAAATACACACACACAAACATATACACGTACATAAAGGGGGGAAAGAGGATATCTCTTAATTCTATCTATCTATCTATCTATCTATCATCTATATATATAACTGTCTGGTGTCTATGTGCTAGTGATATACTAATACAAAAGTACACATAGTTTTCAAGACACACTGTTATCATAAATTTTGAATACATTCATCCCAGACATTAGAAGCTGTTTGAAGAGTGGTAAGCACAATTTGGATAAGAGTGTGGAGCCTCTGAAAGGAAAGGTAAAGAGTTTTAGCCAGTCTTCTTAGAGATACAAAGCCTTGACCTCTGAAGCAGGGAAGCTTCAAAGAAGACAGAAGAGTGGAGGTAAAGGAAATACAATCAAATGCACCGTATTCCACACCAGGGCTGCATCCCTGGAAGGATGATTGATAAAGTGATTCTGTGCACAGTATGTAATGGATGCTAAAATTGGTCTGATAGCAAGAATTCTGAAACCCTGAAAAAGTTTTGGAGACAATAGACTTTTCTGTGTAGAAATTTAAAGTAATATTTATTAAAAATGTAACATCTAAGGGCTGGAACAATTTTACTTTTGTCTACCTATGTAAACATGATACCATGGGAGAAGGCACATGCCTCTTTAATCTTTTACATACCACTGCAGCGAGGAAGGCTAGAAGTGGCAAATGAGTCACTTTCCAGAATTACCCATACTTCTTGACCTTTGGTATTATTAGGGTGTTTTGGAAAACAAAACAATATAAAAGAAAAACAGCAACAATAAGAACTCAAAGAATTTCATGTACGTAGTGTGTCACTGGGTAAGAAGGCAGTTGCTTGAGTTTTCTGTTACTTCCTTTGAAAGAATACAAATCACTGTTTTTTTAACTTGTAATTCTTTTCTGAATTGAAGCCCTTTGATGAGGCCACAGAGTGAAATGCTATGTATTTTGTTCTTTAGCTGTTCCTTTTCCTTTCCAAGGTCCTGCTTAAGCAGAATCACTGCAGCAAACTGAGCATTAAAAAGCCACTCATCTGAGAAAGCACACACTGTTCTTGCATGTGCTGACACAGTCAGCACAGATGTAGCCAAAATCCTCACCAAGCTTCAAATAAACAACACAAGGAGAGGTGATACTGGAGTTCACATTCTTCCAACATCCTGAAGAATACCTCTTCTGAACCTGATCTTTGAATGCCAAATCCTACAGTTCTCCAGATCATTTTTCTTTTGGAAATAAATGGTAAATAATGTTTTTTAGAAATAAAACGGCCTTTGTTTATTTGGATTGCTTTGCATAGTCTAAAGATAAATAAACCCATTTGGGAATGTAAGACTGGAGTGGGACAGTCCCCAGTAGGAACTGAACAACGTTCTCAAGAAAACCTGCTATCTGCACTCAAGAACTGAAAATGTATTCATAGGCCTAAAAAAGGGCCACATGAGTACCTGTGTGTGTGTGTGTATGCATATACACACAAAGAGAGACAAAATGTAGTACAGAGAACAGTCAAAGGCATTGAGTGGAGCAAATTATAAAAGGCTTCACGGAAGGGGTGCAATTATTGGCAGGTTTTATGAGACATAAAATATGTGTATTGCTAAGATGGTCCTTCCTGTATTGTTCTCAACTAGAGTGATACAAGAAGTATTCTGGATACTTCTGAGGAGAGAATAAAAGACAAACATAGATCTCTGCTACCAAAGCATGAAGAAAATGAACAGGTATGGAGATGGCCTTCTCTATAAGAGGTGGGATCAATCATTAACTCAATATGACAAATGCCAGAAGGTATGGATCAAACTTTATTTAATCCAAATAGGTGTCAATCTCAGAAAAGTCTGATATAAAATAGATATGGCTAGATTAATTAATTAAAAAAATTTTATTGAGTGCTTTGTATGTACCAGGTAGCCTTCTAGGTTCTGGGAATATATTAGTCAGGCATACAAGTAAAAATCTCTGCTCTCCTAGAGCTCATATTCTAGTGTGGGGAGAGAGACAATAAATATAATGAATACATTATATTATATGCTATTAGGCAATAAGCTATAAGAAAAACAAATAGGAAGTCATCACAGAGAAAATGACATTTTAGGAAAGTCGAGGGAAATATGGTCTAGATGCAACATTTAGATTTCTGTCAGTAATAGATTTTAGAATTTCATTACAAAAAAACTGCTATTCAGGGGAGTTTGATTAAAGGCATTGGTGACTGAGAACAAGTCTCAGCTATCTCCAGGAGAAGCCTAGAGAACTTGGAATTCACTGGGCAATAGCACCTGGCCACTTGATGAAAAGGAAAACCAGCCAGGTGCTAATATAAAAAAGCAGAAATTAAGTAAGCAAATGGCCATTTTCAATAAGGTAAAAGATTGAAGAAATAACATTGTGGCCACTAGAACTCTGTTTCCCTCTACTCTCTTGATGAACAGTTGAAGACTATCTCTAGATCCTACCTGCTAGTTTGGAGGAAACATCTCAATATCATATGGAGTAGTCTTGCATAATAGACAAAGAGAAGGAAAGATATGTGGAATTGCTGTATCCATGTACTAGGTACCCAGAGTTCTTTTGGGCAGTTTTTTGCTCATTCTTCAGATTGAGACAGTTGTATGTGAAGGAAAGAGTGAGCTCTCTTCCATGCTTTGCTTTTAAGAAGAGAATTAGACAAAATTGAACTAAACACACATATGTATTCAATACCAAGCATCTGAGATGATTAGACTTCTCATTATATGGTAGGCTGAGCTATAGTTTGAATCATCATTAGAGGATGAGGATGGCTTTTTTGAGGTGTTGGGGTGGGGGAGGTGAACACTGATATTAGTATAGTAAAACTATAAAGAGTGAGGAAATGGATATTGAAGACATCATCCTGGATCAAAAAAACATACATTTTATGCCTACTCCATTTTTTCTAACTATATTGTCATTTGTTTTATGAAAACTGTTATTTGAAATAAATTTCAAATACCACGTTAATTCTTCCATTATCTTTTAAAATAGTCAACAGCAGAAACATATTTGGTGCCTCAATATGTATTTGTGCCCCGCTTAATTTAATCAATAAGATTAACTCAAGTAATAATTTTGCATACATTTACTAAAATAATGTTTAAAATATTAAAGTAATTGTAAAATTCATAAAGAATTGCTGTAAAGCAAACCAGAGTTTGAAATTGCTTGCCAACTATTGTATTGTAAGGGTTCAAATTAAACTACTTTATGAGCTTTGTAATAGGTTGTTACAGAATAGAATTAGGCAAAGAAAACTAACTTATACTCTTTTTCTAAGTTACCAAAGAATCTCAGAGAATCATAGACTACTTATTGATAATAAATTAGATATTAAAAATCATTATAAAAAATTCATTATCACCATTCACAAATTATGCAACCTAGATCTAGGGAGGAAAAACCTGGTCTAAGGTGGTCCAAGTTAGTGGTAAAAATAGGGCTAGAACCTAGGTTGCTTTAAATCCAGCTCACTGGCAACTTTGGTCTATCATGCAACTTCTCATTACATGGTAATCTGAACTATAAGTTGACTCACCATTAGAGGATGGCTCTTTTGAGGTGTTGGGGTAGGAAAGGCGAATATTAATATTAGTATAGTACCACTTTAAATACTGAGGAAATGGATATTATTTAACAGCATTTGTATATTCAAAAACTTTGAGTAGGGAAATGGATCCAAAAGAAGAGCTAAACCTCATACCAGTGCATCATTTTGGAAATGCATTATTTGATTTTGTGGGTAGATAGTAGTTTTAAATTTTTAATATATTTTAGTTTATGTCAATTTCCTGCATTGTATTGGAGACCTCTGGCTTTCTGATTCTCAAACTCAGCTTTATATTCTCCTCCAACATACCCTAGCAATAAATACCCTCACAATAAATAAAATTTTTTTAAAAGAGTAGTCTATGTGGGGCCATTGTGAAATGAGAATTATTCAAATAAAATAAGGACAACCACGAATAAATCATACCAGCAAGGAAACAATACCAATATGTATAACTGTGGGTAAGAAATTTCAATAACAGGTTTTTCTTTTGTAGCCTCTTAGTCTTTGCCTAAACTCCATGATGTAGCCCAAATCCTGTTTCAGGTTTAAGTACTTCCTACATCCCTTGGTCACTCTTTTTGCAGAGGCATGGGAATCTAACACAGCAAGAAATACTGTGGAGGTAGGATGTATTGTTTTTCTATATTTGTGTATGCTTATATGTTGTCGTGGCAGGCAGAGTGATGAAAGAAAGAGATTGGGCATCAGGCAGACTTCATTTACCTAGACTGACAGCAAAAATACATAAATTTGACAGGAGTATCTCCTATTGTCCCTATTAATCCTTTGGTTACAATACTTTAAACACAGATGGGCCATTATATCACACATTATCATCATCATCATCATCATCATCATCACTATTCATAATAGTATGATTGAATAAAAAGGCAAATAGCCACTACCCATCACAAGCTGGATGGGCTTGTTTTATTTAATTTAGAAATTCTTTCAATGTATGACAAAAGAGTAATTTCGTTAGGGTGATGTATTAATCAAGAAAAAGATTGAAATTTTTGAAAGCATGACACAGCAGGATAGATTGCCTTCTATCACTGAAGATGATTCCTATACAATAGGCAATGTCCAATATTACAGAAGAATAGCAATACTATTATACACCCACAGTGCAAAAGTGAATTTCAATATAATTAGTTCTTTTTATGTTAACTCCCATTCTAGCACAAAGGGTCTCTACATATGGGGACCACCTGACTCACTCAGTCATTAAATAAATTTCTGTTTGCTTACTCCGTGAGAAAGTACTGATAGAGATGCTGGAAATACAGCAATGAATAATATAGACACAATTTCTATTATTATGAAGCCTATTTTCCAACAAAAGAAATAAAAAACAAGATATATATATATATATACACACACACACACAAATGCACAAATATATGTACACACATACATATGTGTGTATGTATATATGTGTGTATATACACACAAATTTTAACAGAATCTTGAATGAAGAGTGTTGATAATAATAATGGTTGGCATGCTTGAATACTATACACCATACACTTGCTAAATGTTAATATCCATTATCTCATTTATTCAGTCCTCATAATAACTCTCTGAAGGGCATGTTAGTCATCCTCATTTTACAGATGAAGAAACTGATAGAGAGGCAAAGTGATCTGCTCAAAGTTTTATAGCAAGACAGAGATAGGTATCTAATTTTGATTTTTGTAAGAGTGAAGTCAATTTTTTTTAATTTTTATTTATTTTATTTTTTTATTTCAGCATATCATGGGGGTACAAATGTTTAGATTACGTATATTGCCCTTGCCCCACCCCCTCAGTCAGAGCTTCAACTGTGTCCATCCCCCAGACGGTGCATATCGCACTCATTATGTATGTATATACCCAGCCCCTCCTCCCCCCTCCCATCTGCCCAACGCCCGATGAATGTTATTCCTATATGTGCACTTAGGTGTTGATCAGTGAAACCAATTTGATGGTGAGTACACATGGTGCTTATGTTTCCATTCTTGGAATACTTCATTTAGTAGAATGGGTTCCAGCTCTTTCCAGGAGAATACAAGAGGTGCTATATTACTATTGTTTCTTGTAGCTGAATAGTACTCCATGGTATACATATACCACATTTTAGTAATCCACTCATGTATTGATGGGCACTTGGGTTGTTTCCACATCTTTGCAATTGTGAATTGTGCTGCTATAAACATTCAGGCGCAGGTGTCTTTTTTATAGAATGTCTTTTGTTCTTTTGGGTAGATGCTCAGTAATGGGATTGCTGGATCAAATGGAAGATCTACTTGTATCTCTGAGGTATTTCCATATTGCTTTCCACAGAGGTTGTACTAGTTGGCAGTCTCACCAACAGTGTATGTGTGTTCCTATCTCTCTGTATCCACGCCAACATTTATTGTTTTGGGATTATTTGATAAAGGCCATTCTCACTGGGGATAAATGGTATCTCATTGTGGTTTTGATTTACATTTCCCTGATGATTAGAGATGTTGAGCATTTTTTCATATGTTTATTTGCCATTATTCTGTCTTCTTTTGAAAAGTCTCTGTTCATGTCCTTTGTCCACTTTTTGATAGGGTTGTTTGATTTTTTTCTTGCTGATTTTCCTGAGTTCTAAGTAGATTCTAGTTATCAGCCCTTTATTGGATGTGTAGCATGTGAGTATTTTCTCCCATTCTGTAAGTTGTCTGTTTGCACTCGCGATAGTTTCTTTGGCTGTGCAGAGCTTTTTATTTTGATCAGGTCCCATTTATTTATTTTTGTTGTTGCTGTGATTGCCTTTTGGGTCTTCTTCATAAATTCTTTGCCTACGCCAATGTCCAGAAAGGTATTTCCAACGTTTTCTTCTAGAATTCTTATAGTTTCACGTCTTAGGTTTAAGTCTGTTATCCATCGTGAGTTGATTTTTGTGAGAGGTGAAAGATGTGGATCCTGTTTCAGTCTTCTACATGTGGCTATCCAGTTTTCCCAGCACCATTTATTGAATAAGGATTCTTTTCTCCAATGTATACTTTTGTCTGCTTTTTCAAAGATTAGATGGCTATATGAAGATGGTTTTATATCTGGATTCTCAGTTCTGTTCCATTGGTCTCTATCTCTGTCCCCGTGCCAGTACCATACTGCTTTAATTACTATAGCCTTGTAATATAGTTTGAAGTCTGGTAAATTGATGCCTCCCATTTTTTTCTTTTTGCCTAGGATTGCTTTTGCTATACGGGGTCTTCTCTGGTTCCATACGAAGTGTAAAATTATTTTTTCTATATCTGTGAAAATGATGTTGATTTTTTTAATAGAGATTGCATTCAATCTGTATATCACTTTGGGTAGTATAGACATTTTAACAACGTTGATTCTCCCAATCCAAGAGTATGGTACGATTTTCCACCTGTTTACATCCTCTGCTATTTCCTTCCTCAGTGTTTCACAGTTCTCCCTGCAGAGGTCTTTTACCTCCTTATAAATATATTCCTAGGTAGTTTATTTTCTTCATTGCTATTGTGAAGTGTATTGAGTTTTTGATTTGGTTCTCAGTTTGACTGTTGTTGTCATATAGGAATGCTATTGATTTCTGTACATTGATTTTGTAACCTAAGACTTTTCTGAATTTGTTTATCAATTCTGTAGTCTCATGGCAGATTCTTTGGGGTTTTCTAGGTATAAGATTATATCGTTAGCAAAGAGAGATAGTTTGACCTCTTCTGCCCCCATTTGGATGCCCTTGATTTGCTTCTCTTCTCTGATTACTCTGGCTAGGACTTCCAGCACTAAACTTGATGCTAGGATTTGTTCAAATAATTTTTTTTTTCTGTTTCA
>CAUYSK010118426.1:0-14255 GCA_963575035.1 Avahi laniger
CACACCTCGTACTGTACACACACCACACGCTACACACTACACACACCTCGCACACTGTACACGCACCACACGCTACACACTACACACACCTCGCACACTGAACACGCACCACACGCTACACACTACACACACCTCGTACTGTACACGCAACACACGCTACACTCTGCTCTCACCTCGCACTCTGTACACGAACCACACTATACACACTGCACACACCTCACACACTGTACACGCACCACACGCAACACACTACACACATCACACACTGTACACGCACCACACGCTACACACTGCACACACCTCGCACACTGTACACGCACCACACGCTACACACTACACACACCTCGCACACTGTACACGCACCACACGCTACACACTA
Source organism: Avahi laniger (assembly GCA_963575035.1). Lineage (NCBI taxonomy): Eukaryota > Metazoa > Chordata > Mammalia > Primates > Indriidae > Avahi > Avahi laniger. The sequence continues at coordinate 380 of CAUYSK010118426.1, forward strand.
CACACACCTCGCACACTGTACACGCACCACATGCTACACACTTCACATATCGCACACTGTACACGCACCACACGCTACACACTACACACACCTCGCACTGTACACGCACCACACGCTACTCACTTCACACACACCTCGCACTGTACGCGCACCACATGCTACACAGTTCACACACGTCGCACACTGTACACGCACCACATGCTACACACTTCACACATTGCACACTGTACACGTTCCATACGCTTCACACTCCACACACCTCGCACACTGTACACGCACCACATGCTACACACTTCACATATCGCACACTGTACACACACCACACACTACACACTACACACACCTCGCACTGTACACGCGCCGCACTCTACACACTACACACACCTCGCACACTGTACAGGCACCACACGCTACACACTACACACATCGCATACTATACACGCACCACAGGCTACACACTACACACACATCGCACACTGTACACGCACCACAGGCTACACACTGCACACACCTCGCACTGTACACGCACCACACGCTACACACTACACACACATTGCACACTGTACACACACCACATGCTACACACTTCACACACACCTCGCACTGTACACACACCACATGCTACACACTTCACACACGTCGCACACTGTACAAGCACGACATGCTACACACTTCACACATTGCACACTGTACACGTACCACACGCTACACACTACACACACCTCGCACTGTACACGCACCGCACTCTACACTCTACACACACCTCGCACACTGTACACGCACCACACGCTACACGCTTCACACACCTCACACACTGTACATGCACCACACACTACACACTACACACATCGCACACTGTACACGCACCACACGCTACACGCTTCACACACTCCTCACACACTATACATGCACCACACGCTACACACTACACGCATCGCACACTATACACGCACCACATGCTACACACTTCATACACATCTCACACACTGTACACACATCACATGCTACACACTTCACAGAAACCACACACTATATACACACACCACACACACTACACACCTCACACACTATACACACACAGCATGCATCACACACACATACAGTACACACACAGGAAACACACTGCACTCACAGTCTACACATACACATCATACGACACACCACACAACCACACACACACCGCACACACAGCACACTGTCGACCTGAAATATAATAATTGAAAGGATCAGAATCTAGTCGTAAAGAGTTTGTTCAAGCAAAAATCTGGGAAGAGCCGTCCAGGGAAACAGGCTCCAGAGAAAGTGGTCAGGGCTCCTTCCAAGGTGGAAGTTGAGGTCCTGCTTATACAAGCGGAAAGCAAAGAAGTTTAGTGGGATTATAGCATTTTCTACACAAGGCTGATTTAGGAGTGACAACAATTTAATTAGTTACGGTTTGTTTTCTTTCCCATACAGCTTGTTTTTTTTTTTTACAGCCTGTTGTCATTTTCTTTCCAATTCAAAAGAGGGTATTTAACATCCCTCCTAGACAAGGTGATAGTCATGAAGTGTTTGTGTGGGGAAGGCCAGAGGCACCTTAATGCATAATGAGATCAACAGGAGGAGGGAAGGGGTCTTCCCTGGCTCCCTTTAGTCATTTACAACATTTTACAAAACAACGTGGGTAAAGAAACGGCTAATCTAATCGGAGAGACAAAGGCTGCCAGGGCACAGCCACCTGCCCACCTGTCTTGAGCCCCGTAATTACATTCCCTCAAGGCTCAAAATATTTTCAAGTCCCAACAGCTTAGATTTTGAATTTTTCACTTTCACAATGGCAGGTAGATAGGAAGGGACCTCGACTCTCCTAGGGACAAAAGCGGGTGCCCCGCCATGGTGCTGCCTTGCCTCTAGCCCCGAGCAATGGCCCCACCTGGGGAAGAAGGACAAAGGCAGGCTGCTTAACCCTGCTCCTAGCAGCCACCACACCTGGGGGAGGAGCCCCTGCCAACCTGCAAAGGAACGCAGGGAATTCCCCAGCCAGCAGGCGGTAGGATCCGGAAAGGAATCTAAGGCTAATATTGCCTTGTCCCGGAAGGAGCCTAAGGCTAATATCACCTTGTCCCTCACACTGGTTCAGTGGTGAGTCTGAACCACGAGGAGGGCCAGTCCAGACACTGTAACACAAGACCCCAGACCATGACCAGAGCCCTTTTGTTAGCGCACGTATCTTGCTCTTGCTCTGTAAACCTGCTTGTCCTTCCTCAATAAACCTCATTTCGTGCTTGCCTTGCTTTTAGTGTGTCCTGTTGAAGTAGAAAATTGGAAAATTCCACTAAAGTGGAATTCTTAGGAAATGCCACTACCGGGTTTTTCTCCCTTGTGATCCTTCCCTGGGCCTCCTCCTCCTCCCCTGTGATCTCCCTCCGCCCCCCGCTGCCGCCTCATAAATCACCTGCAGCAATTAGTGTACCAGGCTGTAAAGCAGCTCAGGACCCTGCCTCACTAAGTTAACCCTGCTGTAGCCGCGCCCCTCCTCCTTAAGCAGAGTGTGTAAAAGACTGCAATGCTCTTTGTCTGGTGCTCAGAATTTGGGGAGAGCAAATTCCCCTCTGAGCCTGCTGGCGCATAAACCTGTTTGGCCAATATTTCTGTGTGCGTGTCGATCTATTCTCGGTCATCTCTGCTGTAACACTGTCATTCTTGGGCCAAGAGCACACCAAGAACCAGGAACGGACAACTACACACACACATCTAACGTACACACATACACACCACACAACATACACACACACCTGTAGACATAAGTGCTTAGCTTAGTTCCTACATATAGTAATTGTTTAATAAATGTTAATTTGAATTGAATTAATGTATTCTACATCAAAAAAAGCTTACAAACATTTTTTAAAATATTCTATTCCATTGATTTATTGTTGCATTTTATGGCAGTGACACAGAAACTCTGTTTTAATCATTTGATTTACTTCTATCTCAGCATCATGTTTCCACCTCAAAATAAAATTTAATTTGCGTAAATCTGCACCAGGCATTAATCATGCACTTACCAAATATCCTTTTGAAGCTTGGATATACATGATACGTCTTTTGGAGCTCAGTGCTTGGGTTAGTTTTCACTTGAGCCGTCAACCCAATGGTATCATCCTTGGCAAACAGCGGCTCGGCGTCTGGTGGAAGATCCATCACATGCTTCCCAGCTTGACGCGGAGCCGGCCAAGGCAGGCGGGCCTCTCCTAGGCTGCACCCCAGGGAGCCCATGTTCCGAGACCTGTTTCTCACTTTTCTGCTCCCAGAACCAGGATTTTACCAAAACACCGGAAGCCGGCTAGCTTTGCAGATGTTCAGCTCAGAAAGAGTGTCGTGTAAGCAGACACCAGCTCATCCCCTTGCAAAGGAATGTGGCTACCCGGGGGCAGACGCCGCACTGCCCGGCCAGCACACGCTCTTCTTCGGCCTACGGTCTGACTCCATAGTCTTTCCATGGCCTGCGTCCGAATTTCCCTTCCTCCTAGCTTGGGACTACCTGTGAGTCAGGGCAGCCCCGCCAGGAGGCCCATCCCTAGCACGCACGCTGACAGGGGGCCTCGCGTCTACTCAGCCAGTGAAGCCACGCTCCCTGGGCAGCGCTGGGCGTCATCTCCGCCCACGCACTCTGTTCATCGCTGCTCTCTCTAGACGTGTTCAGACAGGCGCTATGCACAGAACAACCCAGACATTAGCCAGACTATACCTTGAGCTCTTGATCTTAGAACCCAATTATACGATATTGCCCAAGATGTGACCCTCTTTGTGGCCTTTATGTGCTACCTATATTTCTGATACGCAATTGGCCATGTACTGCTGACAGTTTTATTTGTGTAAATGCTTCTCTGTGAATGAAGACTTTACTTGCTACATCACTCAAGCGAACAAATATGTACTGAGTTTTGTAGAAGCCAGGATTAAGTTGCAGGAAAGAGATTTAATAGAGGGGATTAGCTGCTTGTGACGTTGGTAGAAGGACAATAGCAGCAAGCTCCCAGAAGAGCCTTCCAGAATGACTCCCAAAACAGGAATGCCAGAGGGCCTCCCGGTTGTTGCCACCTCTGCCGCCATCGGAAATACGGGAGTCGGAATGCGGCACCCGGGTCTGTTGCGAGAGCACACGCCACAGCTGCAACCTAGGGACCAGGAAGCTCAGGCTGTCACTGCAGTCACCAGCTCTCAACTCCACGAGCCTAGAACCGGACAGACACATAAAAATAGTATTTTCAAATTTTAGCCCAGGATCCGTTTTGAGTTAATTTTGCATAAGGTGTGAGATTTAGATTGAAGTTCATTTCTTTGTCTAAGAATGTCTAGTTACTCCGGGACAATTTGTTGAAAAGACTGTATTTCCCCGTGGATTTGCTGCTGCAGAAAAGCCCAACGCCCCCCGCAATGAGGAGCGGAGACACCAGGAAGATGAAGTCTGCCTCGACTTTGTCTTGCAGATCTCATCTAATGAGAAATCCTCGTTCTCACGCAGAACACTAGCAGCAGGCGAGTTAAATACAGTATATTAGTGGGAAATTTGAGATATGGTAAGTCCAACAGATCAGAAAATGATTGCCATCCAAAAGGTAGTTTATCGTTCACAGTTCCCAGAGGAGGACGTGCAGGACCACAGGAGGAAACACCGACCGCGGTGGAAGGAGGCGGGGCGACTGCGGGCAGGAGCCTTCATGGTGGTTTTCCAGGGAGTGGCCTGGAAAGAAAAACAAGAAAACATTTTCTGTCCCGTTAAAGCTTCCCCCACTCTTTTGGGAGCTGCACCCGGCCTGCATCCCTGAGGCAGGTTAAGTCGTCTGGTGAAACTCCCAGGTGTGCATGAGCCCTCCCAAGTGGGCAGCTGGCAGAGTTCACAATTAGAATTAGTTAACCACAGTAATTGCCTGAAGCTGAGAACCCTCCCTTTAAAAGCTCTCTATTTCTGCTTATGTTTAGGAAGTTTGGGATTTTGAGGTGAGAGGGTCTACGTTTATCACTCCTTTGCAAAGTAAACTCTTTCCTCCTCAAATCACTTGTCCTATTCTTCTGATTCGTCTCGTGGACAAGTGGCCAAGCTTTCAGTAACAATGACACCACCAATTGCATTCCGTGCACTGCTCTAAAACCTGTAGATCTGTGTGCACAAAAGGTCCCTGGTTGTGGATACACGACAGGATTGAACATAAGGGTTGGCAGCAGCGGTAACGGGCAGAAATAAAGTGAACCTCAAAACAGGAGTAGCACGTAGTCAAGGACTCGTCCTCCATGCTGGCCCTCGCCAGCACCAGCAACAATCCCCTGCACCTTCCATGGGCAGGGGAGAGTCACACGGAGTCAGACCTTGTCGTCCACCCAGAACACAGAACTTCTCCCTGACCACCAGGGAAAATCGCATCCCACTCGCCCACCAGTGAAGCCCGGGATGCTCTACCCTGCTTCGGAGGGCCAGCTGCCTTGTCCCCTGCAGCACTGTCACAGGCTTGCAGACACGGGCACGCCTGCGAAACAAGAGCACCTGGACTGTCCCACAAAAGCTGGTCTTCCTCTCAGTCCTTCGACTCCTACCTTCACCTCCAGAGAACACTTAGTCCCATCATGTCATAGCAGATAATACTATGTCGAGATTCTGATGTGTAGAATAAGTTTAAACGATCTGCGATCGCCTCTAGTTCTTCCCATTCCTCTGTAACAAGGCTTAGTGTTTCCCAAGACACCTGCACCAGACGTGGTTGAAGACAAGCAAGCGACACTCAGATGGGAAGCAGCAGCACAGTGGCTTTCACACTACCTCATTATACTCACCTTGCTTCTTGTGTCGCTCCCTAGCCTGGCACAGTTCCCCCTGTTGGGCAGATCGGAGATGGCAGTGATTCTTCAATCACCACCAGGGACAACATATACTTGGCCACTCGTGACAATCCATACACAAGTGCACTGGACTTCAGAGCACGATAGTCCATGAGCATTTAAGAGACCAAATCACTCAACTTCAACAGCAACACTAAGCCAGAAGACAATGTTAAAAGTTAGAGAAATGACCTAAAGATCCAGCAGTACTGACCATCTGAATAAGACCACAGCTGTTAACATGCAGGACCTAGATATTGCCGATTAGCCCATCCTCTGGACTCCACTAGGGAGCGAGCTTCCAGACAGCCAGAGCGATCTGGGAAGTGTCAGCATTGAGACCAGTGTCCCTATGAGAAGGCAGTGCCAGGGGGTGCAACATACAGCAGGAGACAGGAGGGTGTTCACACGCCAGTCTGGTTACCTGGCCTCATGACCCAGCAGAGCCTCCAGCCTTCTTTCCAGAAGAGACAGCTGGCGTTCATTTCTCATTTCCTGATCTTTCAGAACATGGGGTCTGCCATCAGCCTAGGCTGGTTACTGACCAGGACCTGCCATCCCAGAGAGCTAGCTTCCTTCAACTTTTGCTAGTAAATGAGAACTACAACTTTGACTGAAATTTTTCCCATCATCAAATAATCAAGTGCCCTCCCCTCACACTCCTACCAGAGGAGAACACCAGAGGCAGATATATTCCTAGACCAGAAGCCTATATCCTGCAGGAGTTTAAAACCTCTGCCAGCATCACTAACACTTTCCTGAGAGTAGGAAAGATGAGTTATATCCCAAATGCTGACTGAAGACATTCCTGATTCCAAAGCACCTTGGCTATAGTCTGTTTCACTAAGAATTAAGTTTAGTGGGATAAGTGACCCAAGATGACATTATGTTCTCATGCTGGGGCAGTGGCCCATGGCCCTGCCATCTGGTCAGTGGCCTAGATAGAAAGGTCTACAAAGTCAAAGACCCGAGTCTCTGAGAAGGCCCATGAGTGCAGCAGATGCGCGAAGGTTCACACGTGGTAAGACCCAATACAAACACCCAGCATAGGAAGCATTAAAGAACCAGACAAAATGACTGCCACTGGACAGCCAGCCTTTGTCACCAGTCAATGGCCAGATGCAGTGGCCACGATGGCAGACATGGAAGACACATGTGCCCAAGGACACGGACTGCCACTTTCTATGGAAATAGCTCGTACAGACTCTGAATGCCCAGTTTCGCAGAGACAAACACTGAACTTCAATATCTCAGTATTTAAGGAGACCAACTTGCCACTTGGTAGCAAGCGGACCATAGCAAGCCCCTCGCACTCTAGGAAAGCCAGCTATCCATGCTCCCAGGGACAGACACCCAATCTTGGTGTGAGTTTGCCTTTCCTGCTTGCAGAGTCTCTACTAGCTGCTCTCTGGGGGCTTCTGCAGCGTTCCAGCCACAGGCATGGAAACCCACAGAGCAGAGTGTCTTGCCAATGTGTTGGGGTGGCTCAGAAGTGTTGGAGTGACTTAGCCATCTATGCCAGCAATATCCCTATCTTCCAAATGGCAAGGACATTCCAAGGGCAGGAGGAACTCAAAACAGTACCTCACCTGACGCGGAAAACCATTCCAGGACTGCAAAGGAATGTCCAACCTACTGGAAAACTAGCCTGGCCGCAATCCTAAATATATGTTCTTATTTAGTTTTAGGCTAGAAATAGCTTTGCTGAGATCAATGTGTACCTGGATTTCTTAATCTAAATAGTAATCTCTATAGCTTGATTGTATGACATATACCCAATTATTATAATCTGTATGGAAAATCTTTAGAACCCATTTGCCTGTGGGATTATCTTTAGAACATGTTTGCTTGTATGATTCCTGATGATCCTTTTTGTTCTTGAGATGAATAAAAATGAGTGAGCAATTAGTCTTGGGACTCTTAGTCTGGAAAGCCTCGAGTCCCCTGACCCCACTCTTTCTCCTCAACTGTCTCTTTTCTTATTCCTGTGCAGCGCCCCATCTTCAACCCTGTCGGCTGCAGACCTCCTGGCACCAATGGACTGAGGTCACAAAAGATTCATATGGGCCTCAGATTGTGGGGTCACTGGTCATACCACATGACATACAATGTCAGTCAGAAGCAGGTGGTCTCAGAATACTGAGGCAGCCTTCAGAAAACAAATCTGAGTAAACATTTGAAAGCTTGAGATTCACTCCTTTATGAAGTGGTGTATGTATCGGAGGCATCTACATGACACTATGTCCCCAGTGGGAAGACCTACGTGGATGCAGAAATCAAGAGGGGAACCCATTAGGTAAAACCAACAGTGGTCCCATTATCCCACACTCTACCAAGCCCCTGGGGTCACTCTGCGAGTCATCCTTTTTGCAGGGATTACTGAGCTGGAGATCGGGCTATTTCATGTACTGGCGTAGGCAAGGATAGATGGAACCAGGTGATCCACTTGGCTGTATCTTGCCACACCCTTGCACCCCTGTGACTCATGCACACTCAGCAGTCACATCTTAAGGACCATGTGATCTCTAGTTTGGACCCTTTAGGGTGAAGGTTTGAGTCACCACCAACTTAGCACAAATTCTCAGCACAGCTAAGGGCAAAGGGAACTGAACAGATAGCAGGTGTCAGAGGATGGGTTGATAGCCAGTGACAGGAGCTGCATCTCATCCCACCAGCATCCTTCGAGTTCTCAAGAGGAGAGGCCTGTAGCACATGGAGTCGCTGCTTTGAGGCTCTACATAGACAAGTAGATCTGCACAGCAGAGGGGTCAACTCTGGTGGCCATTAGAGCACCACATCTCACATGTTCCGTTTCCAACAGCTGTACAAGCACAGCGGGATGCTAAAGCAAGCCCATTCAGGACACTCAATCCCTCTGGGCAACGTGGGCTCTGGTACCTGCTGTCAGCCCTGCCAACACGCCGAGTATCACACAGCTTGGTCTGAACTACTTCCTGTCCAACAATTCGTCTTCCCTTCACCAGGTCACACCTGCATTAGGACCAGACTCTTCCAACTCCCTACTCAATTTCCCGCACAGGACTTTCTTCCCACCCAAGAAAATTTTGAACATCTAATCCCACTTTGACATCTACGTCTCAGATAAAGCAGAAGTTTGGGGACCCGACTGAAGACTGAAGCTCTACAGTAAGTTCAGATGTGGAACCCAGCTTGTCTCTCCCCTGGACACACCCCCAAGCCATCCCCACTCACAGGGAAGGAGACCAGCTAGGTTAGGGGTGATGGCTAGGATCTGCTTCTGCGTTGCTTTAACAGCATGGATCTCAGCTTTACTCCTCATCTATGTGATGTCCAAATTGTATGGATCCTGCCTTCCAAGGGTGAGCCCCTACCCAATTCTAATATCCCAAAGTGAACCAAGTCACCACCTCACAATGGCCTTGGGCCGCTTATTCTAGATTCTTCTGTCTAGTTCTTGTGTTCCACCATATGCCGTTTCTTTCTGCTATTGACACAGATGAACTCAGGGCTTTCCTAGACACAGCTATACACTCCTGGCCGCACCAATGCCTCAGAAGGCTCATCACCAAGCATCCAAAGTTTAAGTGGCTAGAGGAACCCAGACTAACCAGACAGGTCAGAATTTGTTTTGTTGTCACAAGATGAGTGTGATGAAGGTGTTAATAATTGAAGTGGTAACTTCAGCTTAGGAATCCACGTTGACATCATGGACAATGACTGCTCCAACAGTGAGTTTACCATCCATTCCTTATGTTGAGGCTGTGTGCAAGCCTCTGGTGTCAGGTGGCATTTGGTCCACGGGCAGGCTTCTCTCCGTAGACGCAGAGGGTTGGGCTCACCTGGAGTTCCATGCAGGCCAGGCCTGAGTGCCCGACACTCCCAGGAAGAGAAAGACCCTCCCTCCTATTACCAGCCTGTGTCACCTACCCCCACACAAAGATAATGTTATTCCTCTCAGCATATCCAGGGTATAAGATGTTGACAAAAATTATAACAGGGAAGGAGGAGCATCCTGGTTTGAACACTGGAGGCGGCCAGAATATACAACACCAGAATATTCTACTTTAGCATAAAGGCAAGTAGGAAAGATACAAGAGCTCTCTGCCCTCCCCCTGTTGCTAAGTTTATGTCCTATTTTTTGGACACGGCATTTCTTCTTCCCTTTCTGCCAGAAAGGACAAAGGCTGAGCAGAGATAACTTTAGACCCTTTCACTCTGGAGAGGGCACCAGAGCCATCCATGTGACAGATTTCATTGGTCTTCGTCTGCCGTGTATTCGCCTTCCCACAGTTCGCCTCCCCACAGATTCAAGGTCCTTCTCCTTTGTCTTGTCACTTCCCTAAAGTTACATTGTTCTTTGTTATGTGTTACATATGGTCTTTGTTACACATAAGCCTGAGTGCTAAGCCACCTTTCAGAATTACTTATTCTCTGGGCATCTCCCAAGTGTGAAATGTTAATAAACTTTCTCTTGTTAGAAGCTTCTTCCTTCTCTGCTTTAACTTTAATCAGTTCTACTGAAGTAGCACAAGTAGCAAGGGCTACCTAACTCTTACCATGTATTATTCATAACACTTTTTACACAACACCTCGTTCTTACGAAGACAGCGCACACTGTTAGGTTACAAGCAGGACGCCACGCCACACGGATGTGGGGAACTTCAGCGTCAGCGGCCTTGGCAAAGCCTTTCCAGTTCCCATTAGGGGACTCAACCTCCCTCCTTTCCACCTGAGTATTTAGTCCGAGGAGCCCAAGCGTTCAGTACTCCTAACCACCGCCCAGATTTACTTACTAGCAGGTTGGTTTTAACACAGCAAGTCGCAGAAGACCTGACTCCAGTGTCTACAGCCCTGGCGACGGCTCCATGGGGCTAGAACTGCGGGATTCTTTGGGTGACAAATACCCAACTGTGCTGGTTTAAGTAAGAAGGGAATGTCATCGGCTCACAAACTGGAGCATTTAAATGCGGTGCTGGCTCCCTGTGAAGCTGGCTCAAGAGGCTCATCCGCACCAAGAACCAAGGTTTCCTTCTCTCTTCTCTACCCTCCATGGTAACAGATTCATTTTCAGGGTCCCATGAGGGCCCACCAATCTCTGGAAATTCCAGACTCTCCTTTCATGATGGAGAGCGTTCTGGACTTCACCATCTTCCAAAACAAAATGGCAGGTTCTTCAGAGCCCAGTGCTGGGAAGCCTGCCTCGACGGGTCCCCTCTGGTGAGGCCGAGAAAGAAAGGAGTACAAGGGGAACAGCAGTCCAGTCCCAATACCTGCAGCACGAGAAGGAAGCTACCGGAAAGTCTCCTGCAACAGATACCTTAGAAACCAGCGGAAAGATACCCAAAGGGGGAAAGACCCCAGCCTGCTCCAAAAACGAAGAGATTGCAGCAGGAGCAGGGGGACGGGCGACCTGCCGTGCACGTCACTGGAAGGGCCCAGCCCTGGCCCCACCCGGCCTGCATCTCTGCCATGAGTGATGAAGGGGCTTAAAGACCCCAGTTAGAAAAAATGTCAAAGAAAAATGAGCCTACATCGTTTTCTGCCCTCAGAAGAGCCCAGATTTGTCTGAACAGAGGGAAGCGAGGGAGTCCAGACGTTACTGCCCATGCCACTGGCAGGAACGACAGAGAAGGGGCCTGCTTGGTGCGAAGACGAGGCAGGAAAGAACCTCATTGTGCAAAGAGAAGCAGCTACAGAAAGAGGCCACCAACTGAAGCACAGACTTGTCAGAAAAAGCAAGAGTTGGTGGGTGTCCTTGATCCCCAGATCAAGATGCTCAGTCCCTGAGGCAGTGGCAGAGCACTTCGAGGAACAACACGAGACATTCGCCACAGCCCTGGACGCCACCTGGCATGACTGCCTGTGAGGTCAACCTGCCTGGAGGGCGGCTCTCGGACATTTTCCAGTCTGAGTTGAAGAGGAGATGACGGTGAAAAAGCGTCTTGAGCTTCGAAGGAGCTTGGCCCAGGTGCTGGCACTCTCTGCTGAGCCAAGGAAGGAGGCCGCCTTAACGAACCAGGAAGTCTGAGAAGAGGCCCAGGGCACGGCGACCCGGCCAGTGGTATTTCCGTCAAGACGGTGCCCATGACAAGTCCCAGGGAGCATGTGAGAGCACGCCCCTGCAGAAAACGAGCCTCACGTTTCACCAGAGTAATGAACACTTATTCACCCAAAAGTCTATACGCAATGTTCACAGCGGTTTTGTTTATAATGGCTAAAAACTGACTGAAAACAACCAATATGTCCTTGGATGGGTGAAGATTACAGTTTGTGGTGCAGCCATACTGTGGAACCCACTCGGCAATGACAGAAGGAGCAAGCTTTGAAACACAGCTCGGCTGGATCTCTAGAAATTATGCGGAGTGAAAAAGGCCAGTCACGAAAGGCTAGATGCTTTACGATTCCACGAGCACAGCATTCTTGGAATGACAAGTTCACGGAGATGAAGTTAGTGGTTGTAAGTTGTTAGTTGGTGGAGGTGTGAACAGAAGGAGCGGATGTAGTTATAGCAGAACAACAACACACGATCTCGTGATAGACGTGCATCTTTGCCATGTTGGTGAAGAGATGCATGCAGTGAAGCTGCCCAGAACCAAACACAACATAAGTCTGATTAAATAACACAAATGTTTATCTGAAAGCACTTCTAGCAATAGTCATTGCCAGCAATATCTTGGGTTTTAGTGGCATGCCCATCTCTGAACTAGTCACTGTGGTCATGGGCTGTGGGTGGGGAATGGGGACCCTAATTAGCTAAAGTCGGTCAGACCTCCGGCTGAGCATGACCAAGGACAGAGTGTCCCCCAAGAGACACTCAGGGATGTGTTTGGCTGAAAACGTGGGAACAAGTGCTGAGGAAACATCTGACAAGTGTCTTCTGCGTGACGTGAGTTTAGACTGCTAGGCCTTCTCAGTCGAACCTGCTCGAGGAATTCCAACCCGAAGTGCCAGGCCCAGCTTCTACTTGCCACTCAGGACCTGACTGCCAAAAAGTATATCAAGGGAACTGTAAAAAAGAGTTAGCAATTTGGTGTTAGTTGACTTATTCAAGAATATGGGGTTCCATCCTGATCCATTTCTGAAATCACAGTGAGAAATCACGCGTAAGCAACAGCCCGCCGGCGGCTGAGAAAGCTGTGGGTTTACTGACGCACCTGGGGGTGCGTCCTTCCTTCTCACCGGCCACACGACAGCAGCCACCCAATTAACAGACTCCGCACTGTGTCCAGGCAGAAAGTCACTACTCCACTGCATTTCCTAGTTTCCCAGCCGGTCATCAGGCCACCGGACCTGTCTTGCAAAGACTTGCCGAGTCGAAGCCCGTACAACACATGGAAGGTAGGCATATAGGAAACGAGGTCCCCTAGTGTTCATGCAGCTGGGAGCAGGAACCAATTAAGCAGCTGAGTATCTTCACCCCACAGGATCTAGAGCTAACAATATGAGGATCCAAACCCTCAGATGTAAGTGGATTTTAACCCCGATTTCAGGGCCCTGAGATCTGCACCCAAGTTCTAGGCTTAGGTAGAGCGCTGCCAGCCAGAGAGGAGCTCCACTCATGCCTGCGGTGAGGGGCGTGGTTGACTGGCACTATCCTTGCCAGGGTACGTCAGCTGACCTAGGGGAAGCTCATGTCGGCAGAGCAGGAGACCTCCTTCTCGAGCACCTTTGAGCCAGACTGTCACACACAGGGTTTTGAGGCGGCATTCACCGCAGTCTAAAGCTTTGTATCCAACCTTACTTCCTCCCCTACTTTGCAAGACAAAGGCCCCACTATGGCTTTTCTGACATCGGTTCTGATATTCTGACATAGCCAATCCTATCTTAGCTTTTGCTTTTGATATGACCTTGTCCAACCCGAAAACTCGCTAGTTCTCCCCTAACCATGGCTCAAGGCCCTAGAATCCAGCAAGGTCCCTTCTACTTCCCCTCCATGGGTAGGAACTGCCTCTGGCAGAGCTTGGCGCAGTCTTCAACTCTCACCAAGGCTGTGCCAGATGCTTCCAAAGCCGACCAAGCGCCCAGGAGCCCACACCTTCGC